>PVJA010046670.1:0-14988 GCA_004027025.1 Myocastor coypus
CTCCTCCCCCAACTAATCTCTCAGTTCCTCCATATGAGCACAAGGAACCTATCTCAGCTATTGGATCTAGGGGTGCAGTGACTCAAGCTATATTACAAGGAAGGAACCAGGGAGACCCAGAGGCTTAAAAAACTCCACTGGGAGTTTGCCCTGTTGTGGTTCAGCAACACTCTCCAAATGAGCAACACCCAAATGGTTATGTACAGTGGGATTATTGACCTTCGGCTTTTCAGACCATCAAAGAATTGAAGCAAGCTGTTATGTCATATGGAATGCAATCTAATTCTGTTGTTGGCCTCTTACAAGGACTGGCAGATGAACATAGGCTTATTCCTCATGATTGGGAAGTATTGTGCCATACTATTTTGGAACGAGGACAATATCTTCAATTTCATACCTGAGGCAGAAACCCAGGATAGGATAAATAGAGGTCAAAATCTGCCTATCGCTCTAACAGCAGACCAGCTTCCTGGCTCAGGCACATGGTTTGGTATTGCAGCTCAACTTCAGTATGATGATATGGCCATTGTTCAGACCCGTTTATATTGTTTCAGAGCATGGCAGAAAGTCAAAAGACTGCGAGAAGCTCAAAAGTCTTTCACTAATGTAATACAGTCTCAAAATGAACCCTTTGTTGATTTTATCTCTTGACTCAAGGAGGTGATTGATAAAACGGTCAGACAACTTGATCTTCGGGAAATGTTGTTACAAACTTTGTCTTATGAAAATGCTAACTCAGAATGCCAAAACATTATATGCCTGTTAAAGATTCAAGGTGCCTCATTAGAGGAATATATTAAGGCTTGTGCAGATAGTGGTTCTGAGCCCTATAAAGCTAATTCATTGGCCACCGCTTTATAAACTTCATATAAACAAAATCTTAATAAATGTTTTGATTGTGGCAAAGTAGGGCATGTGAGAAGGGATTGTAAAAAAGAAAAGAAAAGGGGTAAAGATAAAAGTAAGCCAGCAGGGCTGTGTCTAAAATGTAAAAGAGGAAAACATTTGGCAAATGAATGTTGCTCCAAATTTGATAAAGATGGACAACCTTTACAACAGCAGGGAAACTGGCCAATGGGCCCTCTTCCTCAGGGCCCAGAGATAAACAACACGGGGTGTCAGCAGTTTCCTTTGAACAACCCCATAATCAACCAAAATTAAGGGTCTCAGACCTTTTTCATGCCACACCAGGAAGTGCAACTTTAAACACTGTAGCTATAAAAAATCACTTTCTGCAACTCACTTGTTGGGTATATAGAATTCATACGAATGTTTTTGGCGCCATACACAAGGATGCTTTTGATTTGATTATGGGGAGAAAGTAGCCTTACTAGCAAAAGTGTCTTTGTACAATTAAGAGTCATCGATAGTGATTATGAAGGAGAAATTCTTGTGATGATGTCTACCTCTATGTCCTTTCAGATAGTAAGTAAACAGAGGTTTGCTCCGTTACTGCTGCTACCTTATGTAAAAGACAAAAACATGCCAGGGAAAAGAAAAGGAGGATTTGGATGCATTGATTTTTCACTATGGTGGCAAACACTTCTGGGACAAAAACCTCAGTTATCTATAACTATTCAAGGCTTGGTTTTTAAAGGATTAGCAAACACTGGAGCTGATGTTTCTATTATATCCTCTAAGGAGGTGCCTTGTTAGTGGCCTAAGATGCCTGTTTCTGTGACATTTTCAGGAATAGGGACCATGACTAATATTCAACCAAGTTAAAATATGTTGATGTGCATTGGGCCAGATGGCCAGAGAGGAAATTTACAACCTTGTGTGGCAGACATTATGATGAACTTGTGGGTATGAGATCTATTTTCTCAGTTGTGGGCTTCTTTACAGATCCCTTCAATTTCCCAGGAGATAAAAACCCTTGCCTTAAATTCAAATTTAGAGTAATGGCCACTGCTCTGAGCTTTGCCCTCCCCTTTAAGTGGTCAACAAAGCAGCCTATCTGGGTGGAGCAGTGGCCTTTGACAAAAAAGAAGCCTTCGGCTCTTGAAAAAAATAGTCCAAGAATTAGTAAACGAGGACAGAAGATTAAGCTCAACAAGCCCCTGGAATTCCCCAGTATTTATCATTAAAAAGAAGTCAGGAAAATGGCGAGTAATTACAGATCTAAGAAAAATTAATGCTGTCATTTGGCCAACGGGTGCATTGCAGCCTGGCCTGCCACAACCTAGTATAATTCCCAAGGACTGGTTTTTAACCATTATTGCTTTAAAGGATTGCTTTTATACTATTCCCCTTTAGCCTCAAGATAGAGAAAAGTTTGCTTTTTCAATCCCCTCCTTAAATAATAACAAACCTACTTCCAAGTAACAGCAGAAAGTCTTGCCTCAGGGAATGTTAAATAGTCTGATGCTTTGTCAGTTTTATGTAAACCAAACTCTGGAAAGGTTGAGATGTTGATTTCCCGCAGCATTAATCTTACACTATATGGACGATTTACTATTTGCCCATTCTGACAAAATTAAATTAAAACAACTTGTTACTAAGGCAGAATCAGTTTTAGGAGAATATGGATTAATTATAGCCAAAGAAAAAATACAAGAACAACCACCCTTTGAGTATCTAGGTAATAAATCAGATCAAACCCATGTCTGGCCTCAGAAGGTTCAGTTACGACGAGATTGACTACACACTTTAAATGATTTTCAAAAATTGCTGGGAAACATTAATTGGCTTAGGCCTTCCTTAGGAATTCCAACCAATGCCCTGTAAAACTTATTTCTTACATTACAAGGGGACCCTGCCTTAGATAGTCCCCAATCTTTAAGTACTTTAGTCAAAAAGGAACTTCTACAGATTGAACAAATTATGCAAACTGCTTATTTGGACAGAATTGATCCTGATCAACCGGTTGTATTAGTTGTTTTTCCATCACAACACTCACCTACCGGGATCTTTTGGCAGAAAGGTCATATTTTAGAATAGCTATTTTTGTCTGATAAAGAGCAGAAAAGGTTATCCACTTATCTATATAAAATTTGTAGAATTATTACTAAAGGTAGATTAAGACTTCGCCATCTTCTTGGCACAGATCCCCAACAAGTTGCAGTGCCACTTATTCAACAAGAAATTCTATGTCAATACAAACTTTCAAATGAATGGCAACTTGCTTTATAAGATTTTTTGGGTGACATTCACAATAATTTTCCCAAAAATAAACGCCTTCAATTTCTTAAAACAACCCCATGGATATTACCTTCTGTTGTTAAAACTATACCTATTCCTAAAGCATCTACATTTTTATGGATTCCAATAAACATGGCATGGCAGTATATACGGGCCCTAAAACTAGAAACTCCTTCCCGCTCCGCTGAAAAGGCAGAGTTAGCCACCATTATTATGTTACTTTAAGGTTGCTCTGATCCATTAAATCTTATAACTGATTCCTAGTATGCTGAACACACACTAGAAGAAATGGAAACTGCCACCTTAATTGCCGATGGTTCAGAATTAATACAACCATTTTCTCTACTGCAGCTTTTTATCCGAAATAGAAATCAGCCTCTTTTCATTATGCGTATTAGAGCTCATACTGTATTGCCTGGTCCTATGTCAGCAGGAAATGAACAGATAGATTGGTTACTTATAGGTAACGGTCAAGCTGCCATGGATTTCCACACTTCCACTCATACTAGTAAACAAGAACTTATTTGTAAATTTAATATTTCACACAAACAAGCACAACATATCTTAAACTCTTGCCCACAATGCAACACTCTACAAGGCCATCAATTTCCTTAAGGAGTAAATTCAAAAGGAAACACAGCCAATCAGCTGTGGCAGATGGATGTTACTCATAGTTCTAGGAAAATTATAGTATGTTCATATGTCATAGACACATTTTCAGGTTTTCGGTGGGCTACCCCTTTACTAAGTGAAAAGGGTCATTATGTCATACAACATTTGTTAGAAGCATTTAATGTAATAGGAATTCCACATCAGATTAAAACTGATAATGCACCTGCCTATTTTGGTAAAGTTTTAAACAATTTTTTTAAGCATTGGAACGTCAATCATATGACAGGTGTTCCTTATAACCCCCAAGGTCAAGCAATTATAGAAAGAGCTAATAGAAGTTTAAAAGAGATGCTTATGACACAAAAAGGGGGGGATAGTATGGGAATACAAATGAATACACCTAGGTTAATAGTACAAAAAGCTTTATTCACATTAAATTTTTTAAATCAGCTGCCAGGTGGATCTTCTGCTACAGACTGTCACTGGACAAAGGGAGTGATCATTCCTTTGCAACAGCCTATTTTCTTTCTAAATGATACTGATCACTGGGTTCCAGGAGCTATGCAGAGATGGGGAAGAGGCTTTGCTTGTGTTATTACAGATACTGTAGAGGTAACTTGGGTACCAGCTCAACTAATAAAACCCACAAAATGAGTAAGTGTAAACATTATAGGACACTAAGAAAACAATTTGTTATAATTAGAACTAGGAGAAAACCAGGGAGAGAAAACAAGAAGACATAAAAAAAAAAGAAAAAAAAAAAGAAAAAAAAACTGCCTTATTGCAGCTCCAAAAACCAGATCCTGAATCTGATTCTCTTGGCTCCAAGAAGAGCTCAATGATGATAAAGTTCATCTGCTACGACTGTCAGAAACCAGGCCAGAATAAGAGGAATTGTCTCAAGAATCCCACAGGCCATGCCTTGACTGCCAAAGCAGCTGCTACAAGTGAGACTGAACTCTGAGGTGAAGGCCCCTCAGCTCAGACTTGGCTTCCCAGATGGTCCAGTAGGACTGAAGGGCATTGGGCCTGTCTGCTCTCTCTGGCTGAACAATATCATCTCCACAGAGGAGCCCTGAGAAATCATGACCAAAGGAAAACCCAGCCCCTTGCTGGACATTGGCACAAGTCTCTTTGTTCTTCCCTGACCCTGACTTTCCTTGTAGTCATTATACCTCGAGAGAAACAGACTTTAGAAGACATCTTGCTTTAGTTGTAACTGAGATATAGGTTGGTTATTAATCCAATTTACACGAAGACTAGTTTGTACAAATGTAATGATTCTCTCACAATATGTCTATTAGTATTGGTAAAAATCATTTTGGTCACATTCATAATTATTCGTGTGTATGTTTAATAATCTCTTTGGCTTTATCTTCTCCAGATTTAAAGCCATTCCACCTACTCAAGACAAAAATGCCTGTTATCTCTTGAAGGCCTTTATGTAGAACCTCTGGAGAAGTATCTGTGAGTGCTGGTTCCCAGCTATGACCTCTTTCAGCCTGAAGAAGCCAGAGCGGTCATCACCCATATTTCCCTCACAGCAGTTGAGGTTTCTTCTTCAGAGGGGGGAATGTTGTAGATAGCCAAGTTAGATGAAAATATTATAGGCAGTCAGATAGAGTTAGGCCTTCAAAGGAGATAACATGGAAGGCAAGATATATAGCAACTTGGGAAGGGATGAATGTTCCTGCTGTGGGCCACACTTAAACATCGAAGGTCAAACAAATCCTGAGCTCCTTAAAGATTAACACCTGAGATTGAACATCATCTGAAGGGAGCCAGAAGAATATATCATTTAGAGTCATCCACTTTACTGTTATTTAAAAATAACACCGAGGTAAAGGAAGAAAAAGAGGGCTTTTTCTTCTCCAAGGAAAGAACTTTGAAGGTATAGCTGCTAATAGAATGTTTCCACTGCCAGATCTGCCGTCCTACCATTGGTAGGATACCAATGTGGCTTAAGGTACATTGGGATATCTGTAAGAGGAGAGGCAGCCCAGAAGTTAGTTAATACTTCCAATGGAAGTGTCATAGATTGGAGCTCTATAGCTCTGTCTGGATCACAGAAGGATGAAAATAAAAGGGAACACAACTTGTTCTACTCAGTTTTAGTTTCTCTAGAGATAATATCTATATTCTCAGGACAAGGGCCAGAATTTGACTTCCAATACAACTATATCACTCATGGCAAGACTCTCCTTCCATAATGCTGTTCCAACATTTACTGGAGATGGTAGAGAAGAGAGCAAAAGAAAGCTTGAACTCATGATAGCCTTCACATCCATAGCTACTATAGCCGAAGTAGCATTGAGCCAAGTTGTACAGACTGTTCATTATGTGCAGCAATGGCACAAAGATTTAAAACAATTATGGACTTCTCAAAGACCCACCAACTCAGAGTTGAATAAAACGAGCTGTTATGATGGGAGGACAAATCATTATTCTACAATATATACCTTGTTTAAAATGTAATTAGAATATTTCTTCATTTTTTATAACTGTCATCTCATGGAACCAAATCTGAGCTGTTGCAAAGTATCTTTAATGAGGTTGAAAACTTTCATCCTTTCATGCTATCTTATGGTTTAGTGGAAATGTAGTAGAGATTTGTGTATGTTGTCTCTTTATTATTTGCATATCCTGTTTAGTTTAGCAATGAGGACAGATTCAGCAACAAGCTATGTATGGATCAAAAGCCTACAGTCCTCACCATAATGCTTCAAAGAATTACATTTGAAGCATTTTTTTTTAAAAAGGGGGATATATAGAGATAAGAAACTAAGAAGCGAAAAATAATAAACAAAGCTTAGGATGGGTTGTAATCTGTTACTTACGGATTTTAGAAAACTAGGATTTGAAAAGGTGTCACAGCTTATCCTGATTGATGACTCTACTATTACTAGAAACATTGGTGTAACAGCTGATCCTGAGTGATGTTGCCACCCTTACTTGAGACATTGGTGACTATCCCTTCTCCTACCTGTAAATCTTCTATTGTATGACCTAAATGAAAAGGTCTGGGCTCACTTCAAGAGAGACAGATATCAGTGAGACCTCCGAAGCTACATTCATCGGGTCTCCTCGTGACTTCATTTGGCTCCGGATCACAACATAGAACACCGATGTTCTTTGGGTTTCTTTTTTGGTGGAAGTGCAATTTGAACTCAGGCCCTTGAGCTTGCCAGGCAAGCACTTATTCTACTGAGCTATCTCCACAGCCACTGGTTTTTTGTCTTTGTTTTTTGTCACTCACCTGGGATTCTGCATTGTTAGCATATTCTAAAATTATCTTCCTACTATTGGTCCCTGAACCATATTTTGAGTACCAAGAATATATACCTCACTGTCATTCACATGGGAAGATTGACAGCCTTGAAATTGAAAACTATGATGTTCATTTTCAAAGACATGTAAGACATCTAAGCAACAGTAAATGTGTCATAGAGCCGCAGACTCTTGAACAGTGAGACTTACTTGGAAGGAATAAATTTATGAGCATGAGGGGTCTGAGAGGTCCAGGCCTGGCCTTCACATCCAGACATGGTCTTGGAAATTTTACCCATGTAATTCTCTCCAGGGCAATGCGTATATTCATCTGGACATTAGAGAAAAGGAGAAAAGAGGTGAAGAAACCAAATACTTCTTATCAACAAATTCATATGTAATTCTCAATCACTTGGCCATGAAATTGTTACTAAGACCTAGAATATTCTAATACAGCCCAAAATGTTGTACTCTTTTCCTGTTGGTACAATTGACATGTTTGTCTGATAACACATTAATTATGATAATCATAACTAAACTGAGAGACTCACAAATCAGCAGGGAGTGCACACATATTCTCAGCAGTCTAAGAATCCTCCATTATAAATTTTTAAGGATTCCTCCATTTCAATACCAATCTTTAAACAGTCTATGAAATTATTCTGATTACCTGACAACTGACGAATAAGCAGCACCATCTTGGGATTTTGAGCCTTTCTTAAGCACAAAATATCAACAATATATATAGGCCCCTATGCTATATGCCCCTATGCTTATTCTACTGAGCTATCCTCCCAGTGCTGTTTTCTAATTAATCTTAAAACAGAAGGTTTGATTTGGCATTATTGAAGCCATATAGTTAGGCCAAGTAATACAAAAAGTAGACATGGACATGATATAAGTACCATGCCTTCATGATACTTTAGGGCCACCTGCCCTCAATGTGTGTCCACTCAACCTGAGATGTCATGGTCAAATAAAGGATCCTCATGTTCCAGTGACCAAAGACAAAGGAAGGACAGGGTTGTCACATGGTATAACACTACATTATTATATAAGCCTCAGCTCAATTTATTCTTCTTGATTGAGTACCTGTATCCAGAAATATGAAGTGAATTATATCTAGTTTAATTTTTTAACATTAAGCTTTGAAGTACAATTTCAAATAGATTGGCCCATCAAAATAAAGGACTGCTGATATAAAAACTAGTAAACTACTTGTAGAATTTTCACCTTCACTACTACATCGAGCAACTACACCGAGGATAGCAATGTGTAACACAAAACCGTGCTTGGATACCTGACATCTTGGTCTTCTAAGTGTGTACTATTTCTAATGTCATATCAATTATTCCTATGCTCTCTTTAAAACAAACCTTTAAAAAAGTTTAAAAAAAGGGACAAGAATGAAATTTTAAGGTTTTCTGTGAGCAAGTGATAGTATCCAACCATGTGTCCAACCTTACATAATGATATCTGCTAATCTGAGCAACAGGTTAGACTATAAAATAGGTAATATACAAACCATTGTTAACCAGCTATTCTTGGTTTGAAAATCCATAACATATGCACTGTTGTATGTTGCCATTTCTTTCTTTGTATATGATTTTAGCTCTTGCTTTCTTTTTACTTTTCAAAGTAAAATTAAATTTTTTTAAAAAGTTACAACATAAACACGTTAAAAAAAAAAAAACTAGTATACTGGTTAACTTCAACTGAATAACAAAATCATCCAAATTAATATTGGTTAGTTAAGCAATATTAATTTCATGCTTTTAATTTAGCTGTTTAATTATAAATTTCTTTGAAGTTTCAGAGTGATTTGTGCATAAAAAGTTTGAATCTAGGGTTTGACTCTAGCTTATTATCTGCACCTACTGAAGTAATATTTTAATAAAAATCCAGGTTAACACTTGGAGGCTGAGCAAACTTTTGCAGTATTCCACTAAACTGTGAACACATTGCTGAGCTTTGCCATACCCAGCACTGTCTTAGTTACTCTTCTCTTATTGCTGAGACAAGCACCCAACACTCAAAATGAGGGAAGGAAAGGTTTATTTAGCTCACAGTTACTGGAGAAGGTTTCAGTCCATACTCTGCTGGCTCCAAAGCAGACTGGCACATGGCAGAGGGCAACCTTCCATGGCAAGGGGAGAGAGCTAGGAGCTGCTTAAGCAGCTAATTTTTCTTCCTACCTTACCCTGAAATGCACCTGCCCCAGGGGAGAGGAAGCACCCATTTACACAATAATCAATTGAAATTCCAGAAGAAACCCCATGACTGCATGAGGCTTTGTGGACATTCCTATACCAAAACCATAACATTCTGGCCCTGGACCCCCAAAGACTCATGCATATCCCTTTAAGCAAGACATTCTAGTCCATCTCTCAAGAGTTGCCAGTCCCAACAGTTTCATCACTGCTAAAAAGACCAAATCCCAAGTCTCTGTGAGCCTCTACACAAATGGAAATTGAACACATCCAACACTGAAAGGCACAAGATACACCTTAACATTCTACAAGTTACACATAGCAGGATATCAAACATTGGGACCAGCACAAGTCCAAAATCCAGATGGGCCAATATTAAATCCTATATGTCCTTGTGGAACATTCGAATCACTCTGTGGCAAACTGTAAGCTTCATGTGGCTCTGCCCCTATGGCACTCTTAGTGGTAGCTCCTAGAGCTTCTCTCTCAGGCTGGCTTGGCTCCCTCCTTGCACAATCCATGTTCCTGGCTTTTCCAAACTTCTAGGGGTTCCACCGAACAGGCTTCTCACTCACAGCTTTACACACTTCCCTCTCAGGGGCACACTGCCTGGCCTCCCAGTCCTTCTGCAATCTAGGTGGAAGCCTTCTTAACCTCAGAATTCCTGCATTCTCAGTTCACCTAAAACAACTGCCACTGGATGGAGAGGTCTGCCACCAGTTGGAGCAGTAGCCAAGCTCTCTTCTCTCTTGGGTGTAGGAGTTGAGTGAATAGATTGCAGAGCACTCTGACCCTGATTCCAAGGAATAAGTTCTCTATGCTGGTGCCATTCTGGAATCTGGTGCTTCTAACTCCTCTGCCATTCTGGAACAAAGTGCTCAGCAGCTTTTGCCTCAAGGCAAGGTCACTGACCTTTGCAATTCTGAAGCTGCAAAGAGTGGAGACCTTCCACCTCCTGTGATGACCTCAGGTCATCTTTTCCATTCTTGGGCTCCCTCAAGCAAGAGTGCAAAGAGGTGCACAAGCCGGGAATTTGGCTTGGGGTCATTTAGAAGCAAGAGCTGATACAGAAGCCAATCGAGGTTACTTGTGGGGTACGAGGCACATGGTCATTGGCTGGCATATCTCTTTTACCTTATTAGGTAATCAGGAAATGGAAACCCAAGGGTCCAGAGAGGAAGTAAAAACTTAGGGGACTGGAGGGGCTTCTAGGAGAAATTTATAGGGCTAGAGTACATCCTGCGGTTGGCTTATTTAGAATACAATGGCTGTTTAAGCTTATGGGGACATTACCTTTTATGGTTAGAACACAGAGGATGTTCTCTCAGCTGGGATTGGCAGGGTTAGGTGGGGGTCGTGGTGATGCATACAGAACAAGCAAAGGGCGACATTAACAATAGGTCAAGATGGAGTCACTGTAGTCAATGAATGGAGCTACAATGGGTAGGCTATGACAGAATCTTTCTGCTGGACTCCTTGCTTTTGATTCGCAACATAGATCTGGTTGAAAGCCCCCTATAGCACCCGTGCCACTATCCCAATATTTGGCTGCTTTGAAACATCTTTTGAAAGATTCTTCAGTCTCCCATGCTTAAACTCAGTCTTGGGCAAAGTCTCTTGACATGAGCAAAATGCAGACAACTTCTCTGCTAAGTCAAAATACAAATGATCCAGAGTCCAACAACCAATGCAGTACTTCTCAGTGGAAACCTCTCCAGCCTCGTCTTTACAAGTCGGCTTTCTATCAGCATTCTGGTCTGAGCTATGACCAGGGCCTCCCATACAGAACAGCTGAAGCTTTTCCGGCTCTTCACAAGTAGAGGACCTCTCAAAACCTTTCCTATCTCTTCCCATAAGCCATTCCCAAAAGCTTGAAGTACACGTGGTCAGGTTAGTCAAAACAACGAACCCAGTCCTGGTACAAGATTCTCTCTTAGTTACTCTTCTCTAATGGCTGAGACAAATATCCAACACTCAAAATGAAAGGGAAAAAAAGGTTTATTTAGCTCACAGTTATTGGAGGTTTCAATACATATTCAGCTGGCTGGAAACCAGACAGGCACGTGGCAGAAGGCAACCTTCCAAGGCAAGGGGCAGAAATCAAGAGCACTGGGAGAGAGCTAGTAGCAGCTCAAGCAGTTAACTTCCTTTCCTACCTTACACTGAAATGCAAATCACCTGCCCCAGGGGAGAGGCAGCACTCATTTACACAATAGTCAATTACAAGTTCCAGAAGTAGCCCCATGATTGCCTGAGGCTTTGGGGAGACACCTATACATAAACTATAACAAGCACTAGCTGAGGTTTAGAATTATCCCTCAGGGAAATAGCTTTACAGCAAGGTACTGTCCAGGTAACTGGGCAGACAGGAAAAAGGTGTTCACGCCCCTTCCAACCTTAACATTCAGGGATGTCACAGTAGTCATATCTCTTGTTAGGGTCCGTAGTGTAACACCAGGGCCCTTGTTCATCATTGTCTGGGTTTCTACAGTAGTTCTCCTCCAGCTCAGGGTGTTTAGTAGGGGAAAAGCTGTGAAGAGCAGAAAAGAAACATGTCAGCAATATCCTACAACGCAGCAGACTGCTAGCAAATGCCAGGGCCACTTTCTGCTTCCCACTGCAAGTTTAAATTCTTGACATCTGAATGAATCTCAGCTACTGGCTGTGGCACTTGAGTCGTCAAATTTCTCTTTCCTCTATGGGAAGACTGAGTTAGGTACAGTAGCTCTCATCACCATCATTACTGTATCTACAGCCAAGGTTGGAAATAAATCCAAAGTACGTGTGCTTCCCAGGCAGTCAAATTAAGGTCCCAGCTGTCTGTGGAATTCCTGATTTGTTCCAAGTACAGCCCTTCATCAGTGGGCCTTCTCTCCGTGAAGTAAAAGTAGCCGATATGAAATTAGTGCATTGCACTGATACCTTTCTGGACATTCTCTCACTTAGTTGTAAAAAGAGAAAATTTTGGGCATCAAGACCATCAAGCTCAAAGCCAGGCGTGGTGGCGCAAGCCTGTAAACCCAGCACTCGGGAGGCTGAGGCAGAAGGATCGGTGTGAGTTTGAGAGCAGCCTGGGCTACAAAAGTGAGCTCAAGGTCAACCAGAATTGCGCAGCGAGATCCTGTCTCAAAAAGACAAAAAAAAAAAAAAAAAAAAAAAAAAAAAAAAAAAAAAAAAAAAAAAAAAAAAAAAAAAAAAAAAAAAAAAAAAAAAAAAAAAAAAAAAAAAAAAAAAAAAAGACCATCAAACCCAGCCTGGACAACTTAGCAGGCTAGTGAAACCCTGTCTCAAAATAAAAAATGAAAAGGTCTGGTGATACAGTTCAATACTGAAGCCTTGGGATTAATCCATAGTACAGCAGGAAATAAATAAAAAAAATAAGAACAACCTGTCAGGATGGTATAACTATCTTTTAGACACAAGAACACTAAATGTGATGTCATAAATAAGACAAAGAACAATGTGTATAAACTCAGTGACTAGTAAGTAGCTGGTCACAAATTTGAAATTGGTTGTTTTCTGTGAAGTGCAGCCTGCATTCGTTTATATTTCCAGAGATACATTGCCACAGTGAAGTAATCAACCAGATTAAAAAGCACCACTATCTGAGGTCTAAAAGGCAGGTTCTCTTTCCAGTCTTCTATGCACCTGCTTTGGTGAACTCATTTTTCTCAGATAGGCAGGTGTAGGTTATAATTGGGCCTTCAGAGTTTTGTTTTGGACTTTTGATCAAATCATTTTACTTTCCCTAGTTGGCACTTTCAGGTCTGCTCATCTCACTGGGAAGCAATACGGGCAATTCATTTGGAGTGAGGCAGTGTAACAGACCCTGTATTCCTCTAGAATTCACTACTAGATCAGACTCGTAGTGATCCGCCTGTTTACAGTCTCAAAAGAGCTGGGATTACAGGCATGCACCACCATACCCAGTCTCTACCGTCCTGTCAGGGCACATCAGGGACAAGGCTGGCACAGTAGGCCGAGTCATCAAACCACTGGCCCCTGTACCTGCTTGCAGGCACTTTAATCCACTGAGCTATTTGGCCCACCCTCAGATCCTGAAATATTGTTTGATAAGAATGGTCACAGAGAACTTAATGCCACCTGAGACCAAATTGGGGGATGTGCCACAAACACTAAAATACTAAGCAACTTACAAATTATATATGTCCTTCATAGTGCCTTTTCATTCTCAGACTGTATGCATTCATTTGCCCTCCAGTGCTGAGGGGAACAGTATAACCAACTTGCAGTCGGTTATATTTGATGGAGACATGGCCCACCCTAAGCACGGCTGTCTTGGGTGTGTTAGGAGACTCACTATCAAATGCATAGTTTCATTCTCCTTCAATGAGAGCTCCCTCCCCAAAAGGAAAAGAAAAGAAAAGAAAAAGAGCTCCCTGCGTATTTTAGGACACCCATGAAATTACTCAAGAGTAGAGTGCTTTGTACTTTCTCTTTCTGCTTTTCTTTTTCTGGTGGAACCGGAGTTCAAACTCACAACCTCACATTTGCCAGGCAGGCACCTGTGCCACGGAGATACCTCTCTGGCCCGTTCTTTCTGCTTTTGTCCTATAAATAATTGAACTAAAAAAAAAAAAAAAAAAAAAAACCTTAAAAAAATAATTGAACTCTTCTGTAATCGCATACAAAACATTCTCTTTCTGCTCACTCCCACGTTCTGGTTTGGTTTAGAGGTGACAATCATTCTAAGTACACAAGGGGAACACAAAGAAGAAAGGAGACTTACTTAGGCCAGTGCGGGGAGGTGGCATCCCACCTTTGGCAGAGAACGCCACTTTTGGTCTTGGACGTGGTCCCTCTGTAGTTCTTCCCATTCCCTGTCCTGCAGTCCAAAAGGTGCACTGCAGGAGGAAGGCACAGTGTTCAGAATAGACAGGAACTTCGTGAAGCTCCACCTGGTCAGCCCCATTTGAGGGAAGAGCTTGCAAATCAGGCCCCGGCTTCCTGCTGACTAAAAGTGCAACTTCGGAATCTATGATAGAGCTGATGGACACAGGGTCATTCATACTTCCATTCATTTATTCCAAAGCTCTTTCGTGACCCCTCTAACACCCAGGCAGCACATTGGAGCTGGAACAGTGGAATAAAAAACAACCAAGCTTCCCAACCCCATGAGATGTTGTGCTAGTGGAATGTGGCTGGTGACATAAAGGAATCCAGGGGAAACATTTTGAGATGATCTAACTTCAGTGTGACATGTATTACAAGAAAAGAAAGAAAGAAAATAAATCAATGGCGATGAGACAGGGAAGAATGAAAGTGGGGCTTTTAGGCAGAGGGACAGCAGATTTTTCAAAGGCCAAATAGATGCAAGCCACTTCTATTTTTCAGGTTCCCAAGAATGTCAAACAGTGCTATAATTACCTGTCTGCTTATAGTAGAGGACACCAAAGCAAGAAGAATGTAAGTTCAAGCCCTGCCTGAGCAATGTAGCAACTCAGTGTCTCAGAAAGTGTATCACCTTTGAGCATAATGTGAAGTGAAGTAAACCAAACACACAAGCTTAAATGTCACCTAGCTTTACTTCTGTGACAAACTTAAAGTATAAATAATTTAAAAACCAAAATAAAAGACAGGGAATAGGACACAGAGAGAAAGGTCTTTTGCAAGTATGAAGGGAATCAGAACATGGAGAGAGGAAGAGAAAGAGGAAGGAGACAGGAGAGAAAATTGGGGAAAGAGAATTAAAAAGAACTAAGATGCTTCCTTTTTTTTTTTTTTTTTTTTTTTTTTT
>PVJA010046671.1:0-15000 GCA_004027025.1 Myocastor coypus
TTCATCTCTATCTTGATTTTTATTGTCTTCGTCTCTACCCTGATTTATATTGATTTCATCTACATAGGCTAAAAGTTTTCATTAAGTCCCACAATGCTTCCTCATCCCATCAATCTCAAATTTTGTCCTATAGCTTCAATTTACAGCAAAAGTAATACTAATTTTGGATCAAAAATACCTTGATTGAATTCTACCTGAATGTGAAACACTTAAAACATTAATGCTAACATGTCTAGGTTGTTATTAATATATATGAGTACCTGGCACATTTTTATAAATATTAAATTAAATGCATGAGAAATAAATTTTGTTTCTTTCCTGGCACTATTGTCTCGTTCTTTTCAATGTCTGTGACTTATTTTATGAACTATAGACACTCAGTTACAAAAGAAAAATTACATTCGTCAGTATCATTGGACCAAAGAAAACTCTCATTATTTCATGAATCTCCAAATTTATAGAGCCGCACAACATGCTTAACATTTTTCAAGAATCAAAGCTGCCTACCTAACAACCGAAGTAATTTAAAAAGCCACAATAGAGATAATAGGATATATTGCTATAGACAAATAAAGTGATTAACTTCAGAGTTCTGCAGCAGCTTCCAATATATTACCGGCACCACCTGAAGCTCTTATCTACTCAGTGGTGAGGGCGAGGGAGACCACAATAGCTGTAGTGAGAAGCAGGAGAGAAGTAAAGGGAGAAAGAGCCTGCCTCAGAGCAGTATAACTGGATGAGCAAGAAGCTACCCATGAACACCATGTTTGCTAGTTTGATTGCATATTTCAGTAAACATGCGTTTTATTTTTTTATTCGTTTTTACCAGCCCAGCCCATCCTGAAGGTGAGGCTGGTGCAGCATCTGGTGCCACAAATCAAACCGTGGTTCCCTGCACGTGCCTAAGCCTGCCTAATCAGGCGCTTTAGACCACTGAGCAATCTTGTTGGTCCAATGAACATAAGTTTTAAATTTTATGTATTATATTCATTTTCAAGGCAACTAAATACTGAGATGTTAACGGAAGTACAAATTTAGTTGAGTGTTTCCAAAGAAAACTAGATTTGCTAAAAATAAAATGCTGACATAAAATAATTAGCATAGAATTCAAAGTATGACATGTAGAGCTAAAAAGATAACATCATATAACATCATTCCATATACATTTATAGAATGCCTCAATTTCAATCACTAAGCATTTGATAAATACAATCAATTAAATGACATTTTTTCTTGCACATGGTCCAATGATCACAAAGATCAGAACAATGACTAAATTACTACATCTCTACTTTTCAGTATTGACCTATACCCACATACGCTAAAACTCAGCTTAGATATAGTTCTTTGATATTATATGCCATCAACAAATCATAAATTTAAGTCAGATGCATTAAACTCTTAAAAATATGCAACATGATGTTTCCAAATAATATTTTACTTTGAGTTTCACTGAGTGTTCTTAATCTCATGGAATAAAGGATTGAGCTTTCATTATATTTATACTCATTATAAAATTATGAATCATATGAAGATATTCAGTAAATATGAGACCCTTTGATACATAATTTGACTCTGAAGATTGTCCTGGAGGCCATAGTTTCACAGAAACATGATGATCCAAAATAAGCAGAAAGGGCCGAGAAGATAGCTCAGCTGCATGAGTGCCTCTGTAGTAAGCACAAAGTCCCAAGTTCAATCCCTGGTACCACAATAAAAAGCAGAAAGTAACAAGTTATTGGTTCAAGCAGATGTTAACAAATTTAAGAATAAAACTAAATAACAAGGCAAGACCCTTTGAAAATATTATGCACTTCATATCATTCTAGCCAGAAATTAGACAAAGATAGTTAAAATTTAGACTGCAGTCCAGCCAAATGATTCAGCTGACTGAGCTCCTTCAACCAGGTGCAAGGGCCAAGGTTTCATGTCTGGCCCGAGAGCTCAGTGGAGTAAAGCACCTGCTTAGGCAGAGTGCAGTGGTAGGGATTCCATCCCAGTCTGTCCATGCCCGGCCCAGCCCCGGGGCACACTGAGATGGTCATGGAGACTGGGGGTGGTGGCACACACTTGTAATCCAGCACTTGCTAGGCTGAATACCAGAAAATACTATGAGTCCAGTCTATGTAGTAAGACCCTGTACACCCTGTCCAAAATACAGAAAAAAAAAATGTTCAGACTCTTTTCTACAAGGATATATGGCCTACAATGAAAACTATTTTGTGGAATAACTAAGGACTACACCTATAATATACTCTTAATTATGTTAATATATAATGTAGTTTAAGCACTTATATAAAAAAGTATAAACAAACATTCAATAAATATTTTCTCTTGGAAACTAAGGTTAGCCTCTTACATTTTAAAGGATGATATTAAAATTGACCAAATTCTAACAGTCTTTTTTTTAATTTTTTTTTTAAGGATGGCCTGCAGCTCCCTTTGTATCCCAGGCTGACCTTGAACCCACAATGATCTTCCTGCTACAGCCTCCCAAGTGTTGGGATTATAGGTGTATGCTATCATGACTGGCCTACTTTTTTGTTTTAAGGGCTGTTACAATTTTGAAATTTTAATCAGGTAGTGGACTTTACCCCCAAGAAAAAGAAAAGTAAAATAAAGGCTATTAAAATGAGACATGGAGATTAAGAGGGAGAAAGAAACAGAGAGACAGAGGCAGGCAGAAACAGCGACAGCTTGATCTTCTATAAGCAATATAATATGCAAAATAGAAAACCATTTTCTTCTCAACTTAAAGAAATGACCGATTATATTCTTCTCTGGAGTACATATACTTCAAAGTGAGAGACAAATACCATATCTTTGAATTCTTCTATCTAAAAGCATCTTAAAAAATCTGTCTGCCTCCAAGATTTGACTTACACATTACCACTTTCTATGTAAAACAGGTATGGTTCCCCTCCTCTTCCATTCACACGGCATTATAATGACATCCTTCTTTAGAATAGGTGGAGAATTATTTTTGAACTTGTTCAGTGACTTTAATAGCTCTAATATTGCATCAAATATGGGATACATTTATAAGAAATACTGTAGCAATTCAGAAAATTGAAAATAAGGGCCAGCCAAATAGTTCACCAGATTAATGCACCTGCAAGCAGGCTCAGGAGCCAGGGGTTCAATCCTCAGGCCTGCCGTGCTGGTCACACGCCATAACAGCAACTGAGACTGAGCATGTGGTACATGCCTGTAATCCTAGTTCTTGGGAGGCTGTAATCAGGTGGATCACTATGAGTCAGATCTAGTAGTGAGGCCTGAACACCCTGTAGACCCTTCTCTAAAATAAAAAAAAGAAACAAATAAAGAATGAAAGAAAAATAAAAGAAAGAAAATTGAGAATAATATCAAAATATTTTACAACATTGAAAATAACATAGTGAGATAGTGATACTTTCATTTATTAAATTTTACCTTACTACAGTACAGTTTAATTGTATTTTCTTCTTTCCTTTTAAGCATTTCACATATCTCTGTGTAATGCAATTTTTAAATTTAATACTTCCCACAGTATGAATTTTTACCAACCTGATGAAAACTATCTTAAGTAGCTCCCTGGGAAATGTTCTGGTCTTAACTCACATTGCTGAATTTTCTTTCTTTCATTTCTGTAAAAAAAAAAAAAACAGAGGACTCCAATCAATAATTCCAATAGTACGAACCTTTCTTTTCATTGCACAAAGGAAGTAGCCATATATATATATATATATATATATATATATATATATATATATATATATATATATATATAGTTCAATAGTCCATAACAGTAGTGGATTATCAGCTCATCTGGCATCATCAGAAGCTGTTGATTTGAGCCTTTTACAACTCAGCATATTAGTATGGCTTTCCTTTTTATACCTTGTGGTTAGATTTTTCTGCTGGATGGTTAAGACAAAGATAAACCAAGACCTATATTACAAGAAAATGTAACTTTTGTACCTGACAAGGTCAGACAGATCCCCTCAGTAGTTATCCTGAAATCATGTAATGAAGTTTTCAGAACTTTTGTCAGTGTCAGACACCTGGATGACTCATGACCATTGCTTGACCAATTTGCTTTCTTTTTTTCTTTTCTTTTTTTTTTTAAATAATTTTTTATTTTATTTATTTTTTTCTTGTTTCAGAACCTTTGTTTATTCACTCATTTTTATGGCCGGTTCAGCCCGCCCCGAGAGCAGCGCTGTCGCAGCATGTGGTGACGGGGATTGAACTGCAGTCCCTGAAGCCGCGCAAGCTTTCCCAAGCAGGTGCTTTAGACCACTGAGCCAATCCGCCGGGCCCCCCAATTTGCTTTCTATGAAAGCCTGAGAGAAAGTTTTCTCTCTAGGTGACTTTCCTTAGGCACACTATGTATCACTGATCAGTTTCCTCTGTGGTCTCATAATCTTGAACAGGAAATTTGGGACTCCACTGAGTTATAGGCCATTATAGTACAGGCTCTTTTATGTTCTGTGTCCTCACTGACCTTGAAGGACTAGAGTCAAAATATTGGCCATTCTTGTATCCCTTCTTTTTCTCTAATTATTTTGTCTGCAACTTAAGTCATCAACGCTCCAGAACAGAAGCTTAATGATATCATTCCCTGTAACATAGGCACTTGAGCTTAACATCACTATCTTTCTGAATATCAAATGCCTTAGACATAACATGAAACAGTATTTTCCTTCAATTGTTGATGTTCTAAACTTTAAATCCCTATAGAAATCATGTCTGCATCTTGTACTCTGAACAACTGTGATGAAGATAACAATATACAATGTATTAATTATTATAAAAATTAATTAATTTTTAAAAACTTAAGAGAAAAAAAAAAGAAATCACATCCTGGGAATAAGTGACAACTCAGAAAAGCAGCTGGTTAAGGTAGCAGGAAGATTAAATTTAGGGAAAGTAATAGATACACGCTTCAGTGGGATCAGACACATGCACTGTTTTCACATAGTTTAATCAAAGAAGAAATATACAAATATCTAAAATAAATGTTTAATCATTAAAAAAATTCCAATAGATAGCCAGGCGTGGTGGCTCACGCCTGTAATCCCAGCACTTGGGAGGCTGAGGCAGGAGGATTGGTGCAAGTTCGAGACCAGCCTGGGCTACAAAAGTGAACGCAGGACCAGCCTCAACTGCATAGCGAGACCCTGTCTCAAAAAGACAAAAAAAAAAAAAAAAAAAAAAAAAAATTCCAATAGATAAAATAAGATTCCTTATTTTATCCATTGTTTATCCATTTATCCATTCCTTATCCAATGTTTCAGGTTTAGGAAAATTTTTCTAATAACTTTTCCTACTTTAGAGCATAGTCTAATCATTGATTTTCCTGTGAGAGTTTTAGAAAAATCATTTATTTCTATTATCCATCTGGTGTAACATCAGTCAAAATATATTTCTTTCCGGTCTTTATTTTACAAAGTCGACCAAAGGCTTAAATAAATCTTTAAATTACATGTCCTATGTGATAATGTCACCCATTTATTTTTCTCCTAAGGAATTTGGACTTCCAGAATCAGTCTGTAAAATCATAAATACATCATATTAGCTGTCCATATAACCCAAGAATCACCATATATCATATTGTCTTGTATGTTTGAAATATTTTTAGGTATGTGTAATAGTAAAACTCATTCTGTGTTCTCTGTGCAATTTGAAGCACAGGAAATACTATCAGCATCAGTGTTTTACATATCAAGAACCAATAAAGAGAAAACTCTGAAAAGTGTTAATAGCAATTGTCGAGGTAAGATACTAGGTGTATTTTGCTGCTGCTCACAAACTTATGTACAGGAGGAAAAATTGTATAATGATACAGAGTATCATTACATGATGCAGAGTAAACCCAACAGGGATGTGTCAGGGGTCACTTCTACTTTTAAAATGACTTTAAAGGGCCAGTAAGATAGCCCAGCAGAATAAGTGCCTTATTAGGCAAGTATGAGGATCAGGGTTAGATTTCCAGCACCTCAAGAATGAGTCTAGGAATCTAATCCTGAGTGGTGGCGCATGCCTATACTCCCAGTGCTGGGGAGGCTGAAAACAGGAGGATCACTATGAGTCTGGGTAGAGTAGTGAGACCCTTTGCCAAATGCAAAAAACAAACTAAACCAAAACAAAACAAAACAACCAAATTAATCATAAAATGACTTTAACTTTTCCAACCTTGAAAACGTCTGACAAAATATTTAAAATTTGTTTATATTACATGAAATTATAATTTATTCCTATAATACTTTCTTTCGTAGGTAGACAGTAAAAAAATCTTGATGATCTGTATTTATTTTACAATTCCAAATAAAAAATTCCCAGTGGACTATGTACGGTTTAGGACTTTATGTTGCATGTTATGATATACTACTGAATAAAAGATAAAGTGATGAAGAATGCAGTTTTAGTGTTAATATTAGAAAGTATTATTGGATAGTACAAGGAATGGAAAATTGTGTCAAAGATAATCTCTTACGATTTTGGCTGTCTCTAAAAGGGTAATTCAGTATACATTACTATTTTTCAGAGCTGTGTCCTATATGTGAAATAAATATGAAGATTCATTATTCTTTTAAACACTTTTATTTTTTAGGTGTTTTTAAGTGCTAAAATGGTTACTGAAACATTGTATGAGTTAGATTTTAGGGTGTGCTGTGAAAATAGGAAAAATATAATGAAAAGGACAAGCAAAAGAGATTTCCTTTACAAATCAAAACAGAAATTATGCTGTTTTCCTTATTTTGTTATATTACATACTTGTAGTACATCATATTTGCCTTCCTTGTGAGGAATTATTAAAAGTGCATAATGCAACGTAATTCATGCTTTACATCCCTTTCCTCTTCCTGTCCCCGCTCCATCCCACACGTGATCGCCTTGCATTTGTCTTGCTTGTGCACGCTTTCAGTACTCCATCCTTGCATCGCTTGTGTGCAGGTGTGCATGTACATAGCACACCTTAGTTCGTTTTCCACCCTTTTCTCCCCTCCGCCCCAGCCCTCCATCCCTTACACTTACAGAAACATCAGTGCTTTCCTTATTTTGAATCCAAGGTCTTACTAAGAGTACAAGGTATAAGACCTCAAAATTCCTTATGTTCAAAGAGATTAAATATTGTGAAGATTCAAGAAACTGGGTCTATTTACTTTGAATCAATAGACAAGACACATCATGCTTTCACTGGCTGAATAGTGCAAGACGCAATGTTATTTGGCTAATTTAATAATAGATATCTGTCTAATCTTGATTTTTTGATTAACTTAATTGACTGGTCAATATTTTGAGTGGTTGACTTTTGCATATTTTACTGACATGTGGCTAATTTTATTTATCTATCTATTTATTTATTTATTAAGATGGTGCAATTTTTTTTTCTTTTCTTTTCTTTCTTTTTTTTTTTTTTGTGGAACAGGGATTGAACTCAGGACCTTGCACTTGCCAGGTAGACACTTGTGCTCCTGAGCTATCTCCTGAACCTTGCATAATTTTAATTACAAAGTGAAAACTAAAACTTTCATGGACGATCTAGTATATAATGTAACGTTCCCTGTGTATCCTGAATGAGGTCCAACTATGTGCACTGTATTAAATTTTTCCCAGGAAACCTATCAATTATTTATAAAACAATAAATAAGAAGAGAGAAAATTCTTCAATTTTCCTGATGAAAGCGTTTTATTCTGCAAACAATTCAGTTTATTTCTGAAAAGCAAAGCAATATTTCAAAGCCTGAAACTACTGACTGGATTGGAAAAATTTGAGAATATTAACTTACTGAATATAATTGTAGTGAATGATATTCAGATAAATGTCATGTGATCAGTGGAACTCATATACGTGTCATGAAATGTAACCTTTAAGATTTTATATATTTATATAAAAATTTAAAAAATATAGAACATCTTTAACATTTGATTTAAATCAGTATTACCTTGGAATGCTTAGAAAAGATAGCTGACTTTGTTTTTATCATAAGTAAAACAATCACAACTTGTTTGTAAAATCTAGTATAAAATTGTTTAATACTACTATAAAAATATTTAGCTGCCCAAATAAATACTAATTCCCTATTTTGCTTTAAATACTAGTACTAACAATGGTTCTTGTGACTACCATACTTAACTAACTTCAGATTTTGTGAGCCTTATTTATTCATCTTCTATTTTGGTTTAATAATAATACTGGAGGCAATAAAATCTCAGAATCAGTAAAACATTTTTACATGTGGATTATATTTGATGGTTTACAAAGTACCATCATTGGTAGATGATCTTTCAAAAGTGGAAAACATTCACAATTAAGTGCACATATTTGCAACTAATAAAAGTTATTGCTGATTTTTACTTCTGACATTCATTTTCTAGTTTATTCCTTTCTTTGTTAAAGAGTAACTGATATAACTTTAAAGAAACTTTACTATAGTTTTAAATTCTAGGTCTGCAAATGAAATTTTAGAAACCACCACCGACTTTTATTTACTGTTTGCACTAGCAGAGAACAGTTTCATGAGATGATCCTCTTACTTTTTAAACATCCTCTTCATTTGACATTTGTAGTAGATGGAAATTTGCTACATACATTATTCATTTTTCCTTAAACTGGCTTTTCAATGACTGACTTTTCTGTTTCATGTGCTCAGGATGGTGTCAGCTAAATCAATCTGTTAAGTTTTCAGTTAATACAATAAGAGAGTCATTTCATTCAAGACCTAAATAACAATGGACTATATTGTGTGTGTGTCTCATGGTGTTCAGCTGAATGTTTTCTTCAACCATCCTAAAAATATAGAAGGGATGTCTGAGTAATTGTTCTTTCATCCAATCAAGTGTTTTCTGTTTCACACTGTCCTTTCACATAACTGAAAACTGCATATCAGAGGAAAATCAAATCTGGTCATATTAGAGAACTACAAATTTCATAAGGGGGTGGCTGACTGACTTTAAAACTTTACATTAGTTTATTTCAGTGAGTTACTAGCTCTCTTTCATCATGTGGCCTTGTTAATCTTCTTTACTGGGCCCAATTGGCTTTCAGTACTGTACTTTGATTCCATGTTTATTCAGAGCTGGCTGATGCAAAAACATTCTTGTAAAGTGATCTGCCAGCACTCAAGCATACATCAGCTTCCATCATCTTGTCCCACCTCTCCAGACTTCTGTGTTCACTGTCGAGCCTTGTCCTTGCTCTTGACACATTCATCGCAGAAGTTTCTCCCAGCTTGCTCCTCATCGATTCTTTCCCGCACACCGTGCCATTTACATTGAACATACCAATATCAATTAGCCCAAAAGTGCTTGTTATTTTTTGACCTTTAAAAAGGCCACATTCTCCATTTAGTTGTTTCAAATGTGTACTTGACAGTATTATTTTTTCCTGGTAGAGGGTTATGGGTTGATTTGTATTTGATAACTCAGACTTTTCCTTTCAATATTTTATCTCAGTGGCCTATTGAAAACTCCAATTAAATGAATATGTAAAAATATTTCTAGAGTTGAGTTTTTTATATTCTGACTTTTAATTTTATACTGAAATATAACGATGCCTGAAAATCATTTTAAAATTATTATGCACACTCAATTCTGCGCAAAACAATTTATTCCGTGGTTTCCCTGCCTCCTCCACATTAGCATGGCCATACTCTCCAGTCTATTCTGTGCAGAGCGCTATTTGCTATCTTTATAAAATTAAATATTTAAAATGATAAATTAACAAGAACAATAACGAAAATTTTATGGTTCAATTGAAATATTTACTTGACTATGAAATACAATGATGTTTTACTTATGACAAAAACTGAAGTTTACAATATAAAACTTAAATAATTTGCATTTGACTTTTTTTACGAAAAAAAAAAAAAAAAGGCTGGTGGTGGCTAGGGAGATAGCTCAGTAGAAAAAGTGCTTGCCTGGAAAGTGCAAAGTCCTGAGTTAAATCCCCAGTACCACAGAAAAAATAGAAAACTAAAAATAAAGATATAAGCAAATAAATAAATAAATAAACAAATAAATAAATGGCTGGATAATTCAGTGCATGGTAGCTATGTTAACTTTTTATTACTAGTTTGAAATATATGAAACTTATATCTCTATGTATCATAACAGCTGGTTTCAATGGACTTCATGCAGTTCAAACTATGACTTGCTGTCTCAGTTACTTTTCACTCATTTTTGGGACAAAATACCTGACACTAAAAATTCAGCAAGGGACAAAGAGGTTTATTTAGGTCACAGTTTGTGGAGGTTCAGGCACATGGCAGAGAGCAACAGTTCATGGCCGCAGAAAAGAGCGAAGAGCAAAGTGAAGGGCAGCAGCTGGCTTCTAACCAACCCTCTCCCCTGTTTATATTATAAGCAAGTTACCTGAGGCTGGGGTTGTAGAACTTACACCATGTCCATGCCCTACTCTTGCACAGGATGAGGATTTTTACAAACTAAGAATCCTATCTCTTCGCTGAGTATTTCATGAAACTTCTAAACTTCTCAAGTTAATACAATGTATGAAACAGTAAATATATATTATATCATTTCTTTTACTTTTTTATTACTTTTAATAAAAAATAACATTGTGACAGTTTCAAAATACATTAGTAGTACATTCCTACTAATTGATACAATGCATATTGTTGTCCTCATAGTAGTTATTTATAGCACAGGATGCAGACATGATAATTTTTCTGATCATTGATATAAAAAAGTCATTGATATAAAGATTTCTTCTCAATGAACTAAAAGAAACTAGTTGTACACATAGTTCAATATTCCATTATCCTAGTGGGTTATTAGCAGAACTGGCAATGTCAGAAGCTGTTGATTTAAGCCTTTTACAGCTCACATAATGGAATATTGGACTATGTGTACAACTAGTTTCATAAATCTAGCTTTACATTTTATGCCCTGTGGTTAAACTTTTCTGCTGAGTGGTTCAGGGCAAGTTAAAGCAAGACCTGTATAACAAAATGTGGAACTGTTGTATCTCTCAAGGTCAGTCAAATCCCCTAAGGATTTACGTTGAAACCATGTACAGTGCTTTGTAGATCTGTTGTCAGTGTCAGCTGTCTGAATGAGTCATGCCATTGCTTGAACAGTTTGCTCTCTGTGAAAGCCTGAGAGAATGTTTTCTCTCTAGGTGACTCTCCTTATACACAGTGTACTTTACCTGTCCCTCTCCTGTGTGGCTCCAAAATTTCCTTGGACAGAAAATTTTGGAAACCACTGAGTTATAGGATGTTACAACACAGGTTCTCTTATGTCCTGAGTCCTCACTGATCTTTGACGGCTAGGGACAAAATATTGGCAATCCTTGTAGCCCTTCTTTTTCTCTAATTTTTGGTCTGTAAACTTATGTTCTCAACCTTCCATAAGAGAAGCTTAGGGAGATTATACAATATTTACCCATCTGGGTCTGGTTTATTTCACTTATGAGTATATCTTCAAAATACAACCACTTATATATAAAGTCTTCTAGTGTATTTTTATACAAGGGAATATTACTCAGCTATAAAAATGATAAACTAGAAGAATTCTACCATCTCTATCTCTGATTCTATTTAAAATAGAATAGTGACAAATACAATATCAAATGTCAATTGCATATTCATTGTTTCACTAAAAATTTTGTAGGTACTTTATTAGTTTCCTATTAACATATAATAACTATCATAAAGTTAGAGCCATAGAGCGATATCCATTTATTAAATAAAATACTATCTATAGGACACTCCATGAGTTCTCTTGCCATAATCACAAAAAATTCCTTGCTGAATTTTTGTGTGTTGGATCTTAGAAAGTCTTCCTTTCAAATACATTTGGGCTTTTCAAAAAAATACAGGTGTGATCAAAATGTGTGGTATGAATATTTAAACTGGAAAAATAAAATAATTAGAGTGAGATACAGATTGCTGCTAATTTATCTCAAAATGTTCCCAGTCAATTCAAATGCCCTTACCCTGTCATTCATGCCATTTTCCAAAGCAGCTTTGAAAGTTTCTCATGAGCATCTTTACGAGATATGATAAAAATATGGTGAGATCTGCTGTCCAGTGCCACCCAGTGGAAGGTAAGATCGTAGTGACACCATCATGCAATCCATATTATTCACAGGATCTGGAACCTTGCTACATATAGCTGCTCTTCAAAGTCAAAATAAGCATAAAGTAAACACCTTGAATCTCTTTAGGACATCTTGACAGCTATAGCAGTGTAACAAAAGACATTGGCAAAAGAGGACACTCAGGAAACAGGACTTCCAGAATTGCTTCAGAAAGAGACAAAATGATGCGCTGTGTTCACAGCAGGGGAGAATATGCAGGGGGGATTAATACACGTGTGTCTTTTCCTGGTGAGTGTGTGTGTGTGTGTGTGTGTGTGTGTGTGTGTGTGTGTGTGATACTAGAGATTGAATTTAGGGCCTTAGAAAGCTAAACTGCATTCCAATCTTTTTTGCTCTTCCTCCTCCTCCTCCCCTTTCTCCTCCTCTTCTTTTTCCTCTTCCTCCCTCTCCCTCTCCTTTTTTCACTTTTTCTTCTCTCTTATATTTTGAAATAAGGGTTTAACTTACCCAAACCAATGTTAATATTTATGCATTTTTTCACGTACCACACACAGCTCCCTGTGTTTCTCTTCCCTAGATAGCTGTAGAGAGGACCTCAGCTTCTAACGGCTTCTAGATTTTTAGTTATATTATTGTATGTTTTTTTCTTAAAGAAAACATGTTGTGTTTTCAATATCTGATTGTTTTCTACCAGTAGGTGAAGAAAAAAAAAAAGAAATTCCTGACTGGATTAAAGTAAACATTTTGTTTAATATGACTTAATCATAACAATAATTTTTACCATATCTCTGGTTCAAACACACAAGAAGGGTAATCATTTATCTAATACTAAGAGTCAAGGATGAATTCTTAAAATTATTGATCTTCACTGTCATTTCTTTTTAAAATAAGTTTACTGGTAAAATTGAGATATACATTACCAGTTCTACTGCTCCACTTTTTTCTTAAACAAGTGGTTAACACTACTTACAGAGCTATAAATAACAAAATTCGTAGAATGGATTCTAAGTAGTTTACTTGCTTTTCTGATTTTAGACAAAACTTCACCACAACCTGGACACTAAAGGTTTCTGAAGCCATCTCCTTTATTGTTGTTGCCATGGGATTAATTATTGTGCTCAATATTTACTGTATGATTTCATCCTGTTTCCACATTACTACCAGAATACTTGTCAAGTTCACAAAGCTGAGCAAGTCATGGTTTTATAATATGCAGCTTAATATAGTATTTTTAGTAGTAATAAAGTAACATAGCAGAATAAACTGAGATATTCCAAAATAAATCTCCTTTTGTCCACTTTTATGTTCATTATTAGACTAATACCACCTTCGTTTAATAATTCTTCTTGAGATTAATTAATGGCTTAATCATTTCTAAGTGAAGTTCTAACTTCTCATTTCTAAGATCTATGAAAGAGCCTCTAAAATATATTTTCTTTTATTCTGAGCTGGGAATCTTTTTATGCTATCCGGGTTATTCTCAAACCCCTAGACTCAAGCAATTTTCTTACCTCTGCCTCTTAAGCAGCCAGGACTACAGGGCTACCTGGTGACCTTAGTCTCAGCTTCTTAGAAACTGTTGACTGGTGATACACAGAAATTGTGAGATGATAAATGTATCACTTGAAATTTGCCAATGTTTCAAATTTGTTGTGCAGCAAGGGCAGAAAAAAGAATCTGCTATAGTTGCAAATACTAGATGTTGGCTTTTCCAGGTGCTGACTACATCTTAGTCATTGTTGTATGACCAGGATAAAATAAATACCAGCAACAAAAGAACTCCCATAGAGTCTAGCTATTTTAATCTCACCAGTCTACCTACTAAAACTTTCTTTCTATTAGTAAATAAAATGAGCTCTAAACTTCACTTACCTTAACACGAACACTTAGAAACTTTTCAATTTTTTGGTTTAGTTCTTGATTCCAAAGTATATCTTGGTGATTTTTCTATGTCTCTTTGATTTGATGATGCTATAATAATTTTAATTATGTTAGATGTTAATTTTTCCATAACTGCATATAACTCATATTACAAGAAATTACATATTAATGAAAAAGCAATTTAGGTTCACATTACTTCTGCTCAATTACATCACTAACCACATGTAATATGAACAAAATTCAGATGTTTTTAACATCTGATTCAAATGATTCAAAATCTAATCATTCTCAAAAGCAGTAATTCAGCAATCCACTTCCATTAAAAATATTTTTATAGGCAAAAGACCAATGTAAACAGATATTACACTCACTCCAAGAAAACGGATGTGAAAACTTGAGTTGATAGTTCTGTTTTTAGATGGTGTCTTAGTTACTTTTTGCTCATTGCTGGAACAAATACCCAACACTCAAAATGAGGGAAGAAAAGGTTTATTTAGCTCACAGTTTGTGGAGGTTTCAGTCCATATTCGGCTGGCCCAAGGCTGAGTGGAACAGGGCAGAGAACATCCAGCAACAAAATGGCGGCAGAGGTAGCCAACCAACACGGCAGCAGAACAACAGCAACAGCTAGAGCTCCAGTCTGTCTCTCTGTCTCTCTTTATATTACATTCAGGCTCTCTGCCTTATCTCCCACCCTAGGCTACACCCATAATCCCAGAAGTACTTCCACCCATAATCCCATCAGTACTAAAACCCATAATCCCAGGGATCATGGATCAAGTCTCAAACTCTAGAAGTCCCTGCCCAATGACTCCATGAGGCTTTTGGGGGGACAACTAGACATAAACCATAACATTCCGCCCCTGGACCTCCAAAGTCTCATACATATCCCTTTTTACAAAAGACATTTTAGTCCATGTGGAAGAGTTGCCAAAGTCCCAATAGTTTCAGCATTGCTGAAAAGTCCAAATCCCAAGTTTCCTCGAAGATCCAAGGCAAATTTTCATCTGTGAGCCCCTGTACAATAGAAGAGTCAAACATATCCAACATTCAAAGGCATAAGATAAACA
>PVJA010046672.1:0-15013 GCA_004027025.1 Myocastor coypus
TTTTGTTTTGTTTGGATTCTGCAGCTTCAACAGACCAAGATCAGAGGAGGTTTTATGGATGAAGTAACATAAGAACTCTAATTTCTGCTTTGGGAAATCTATTTTCACCCACATGTAGGAGATGAAAAAACTAGTTTTCCAGCATCGGATTTATACACTTAAATTTCATGTGCGTTACAGCAATCAGCATAGCACCACACACGACTTTTGCTGAAGGCAAATGAGCTATTATGTGCAAATTGTGGACTTCTTAAAATCTTTGAATAGGGTGAAACTCGCCAGGCTGCAATTTCAGGCACTCCTGCTGGATATTTCTGATGAGAATTTTAGGGGCTGTAATGTTAGTGTTTGAAAAATTCCAACTCCACTCAACAACAAAGATTATTACACTCCCAGAGACAGCTTTATACATGCTTTCAAGGAGAAAATAGAAATTTAATCAAAATAGCATTTATCTAATAAGCACCTTATGCTTCAATTATTCTGAGTAGTCAAGGTGATCTTAACTCTACTGGCAGCTAGGTTCTCTGTTAGGTTTACATAGCTCAGCTTTGCTGATACTGAAACTGTGTTAGAATTCGTTTCTTCAAAAACAAGTGGATACTTCTTAATATAGCCCTACTAGATTTCCTATGCATCTATAAATTTTCTACTTCCTCAAGCATCGGTAAAAAGTTCCACCATATTGCACCAACAGACTATCAGGCAGCTAAAGCCTTTTCTATCAAATATAAACGCAAAATTAAATTAAATTACAGTCTGATTACAACTAGTTACTACTACGTTACTGCCACCATCAGACTGGCATCTCAACGATATCCACTAGAGTGTTCTGTCAATGTTGAGCTTGATATATTTCACTCAATTCCCAACAACTTCATATAAGGAATTCTCAAGAAGAAAGCACTGCACTATGCCCTTAAAACAACGAGCTCAGAGTCTGCCAAAATAAAAAGGTGCAGGTACAACATATCCTGATGTCACCTTATTGACCAATAAACTACAAGGTTATAGATTAGTCAATCTGATAAATCCACTGATGGTTTTGTGTTCTGTGATCAGTGTGCAGGGATTTTTATAGCTCTGTAAAACATAAGACAGCTTTACAACCCAAGACTCAACCTCTGATAAAGAGAAAAAATACAGAGCATACACACATTGAAAGAAAATCTCCAAAAGTAATAGAAAGATGTATTTGCATATTATAATCACACATTTAGAATCCAGAACACTGTAAAGTACAAATAGTGAGATTTTTTTTCACCCAAGTTACAAAATTCTAATTTTTGATACTCGTTATAATACATCAAGGTGATTGGGTGATACTAAATGTTGACAAGAAACACAACTGAAATCACGACAGTATGATTGTATTAATTGCATTTGTTATATTATAGTTTCTTTAAAACTGAAAACAAAATCTGATGATGTACCAGTCAGGCTTCACTAGAGGAATATATATAATCCAAAATGTACAACTATATGAGAAATTACAAGATTGGCTCGTGACGGTCAGCCACAGAGTTGGATCATGAAGCTTGGCCCAGGGTGTCTGCCCCCTGGAGACTGAAGGATTCAGTCCAAGGTCTGGAGCCCACAGGAGTGTTCTGTGCAAGTCTGTACCAGGAAGTCAAAGGGTCTGCAATGGAAAGCTGATACGCCTACACCAGAAAGCTGAAGGACCCAAGGTGTAGGCTAAAGAGATCACACTAGAAGCCAGGAGACGACGTCCCATCTGACTGTGCAGACCAGAGCTCCTCCAAGGAAATGGAAGGCTCCATCCTTCCTCAGTTCCCTTTTATGTCCTTTAAATGATGAGCCACTCTAGGGTGGGGCCCCCAGGCCCTAGGGGGTGACCTCTAGGCCCTAGAGTGGGGGCTTCACAGCCCAGAGTGTAGAATTGCTGAGCTGGCTGACATAATGTATCAACCACTACAGATGACAACTAACAGAAAAATTCAATTAAAGAATATACTTTACTTGTCTTTGTTACATAGAATAGTAAGATTTTTACTTTATTAATTAATTTTAAAAGAGGGTTTTGAAGATGTTTCTCCAAAAAGAGGAAAAGGTGACAGTGTGTGGACAGCTAATTACAAGTTGCTACTCTACATCCTTCCAAAAATACCCATGAGGTGACAATTACTGTGCTAGTTTTAGGATCGGCATCCACGCATTTTCAAAAGCATGTGCAAATGTAAAACCACACTGACGTGCTGGGTCCTTGTGGGGACTCTGGCTCATCTCATAAACTTTCTATATAAAACACAAGACCATTTCAAATATTGTATTTATATTTTTTTCTTTCCAAAGATGATTTAAAAGGCACTATGCCACTATCTTACCACTCTTTAAACAGTGATAAATACCATCATACTGATTCTACCATCATATTACTTAAAGTACAAGTATAATAGTGATTTAATTATTGAAGTAGAAACTTCATGAGACTTTTTTAGTGTCAGCTAAGACAAACTTGAAAAGAGAGCATTGTTTGCGGATATTATTTGAATTATGAATTTTATCTTAAATCTCTAATGAAAGTTAGTGGCTTTGATCACAGGCTGCCTTAAGGAAAACTATAATATTGAATGAGAGAAGTTCCCAAAACTACTTTGAATTAAATATCCATTATTGTTTGGATTATCAATGATAACTCTCCGCTACTGAGTAATGGCCCAGAATGTTTTGCATCCTCTCTGGAGAAAAACTGATTATTCAGAGCACGGAAAGGATTGCCGTTACTGAATAGAACTAGATCGCCCAAGGGAAGCAGAACTCACTACCCGAAGGCAGGTTGGCCCTATGCTTTCATTCTGTTAGAAAATCCAACATGGCTGCCTCATCAAATTAACATCCAGCTAGTTGAAATCAGAAGGGACGGCTTTCTTTATTTCCCTGCATTTGTTTTGCTTACTTATACTCTTGTAGCACTGGCTTTTACTTTAAATTCCACCTTAAAAAACGGGATGAGTTACCTTGTCAGAAACAATTCAACCAGACGATCTCGATATTAGATGCAGAATGCAGCGAGTACATTAAATTTGGCCTCCAACCATCGATTGACAAAGCATACAATGCATAGCATGGGATAGGTCATGTCATGGGGTCAAATTCCAGATTTGTCCTCTTTGAGTCTGAGCTTGGCATTCTCTTGAGTTTTTTTTTTTTTTAATATAGGGTCTTATACAGCTACTTTCTCTTTGTCCAATGAGAAGAAATATTTGTACTGATACTGTTTAGATAAGGTAGCATGCCTGCATCTTGTACTCTGAACAACTACTATGAAGTCAGCAATATGCAATGTATTAATTATTGTATCTGTCCTACTTAAAAATATATATATACAGGGTTTTACTATGTAGTTTGGACTCATAGTGATATCAGTTGTTCCTTCCCTTTGAGTAGTTTCTTTCCCTCTCACAGTATCTATTGTACCTTACAGATTTTGTCTGCTCTTTCAGGCTCTTATATTAGCAAAATAATACAATGTTTGCACATGTGGGTCCAATTTATTTCACTTATGAGTATAGTCTCTAGTTACATCCATGTACCTATAGAAGCCTCTATCTTTTTTATAGCTGAGTAATACTCCACTGTATAAAAACAGCATTCCTCATCTGATGGGCACCTTAGCTATTTCAGTGAAATAATCGTCATTTGCAGGTGATAGGATACACTACACAGAAAACGCCAAAAACTCCACCAAGAGACTTGGAGATTTAATAACCAAATTCAGCAGTGTAGCATGATACAAAGTCAATACTGAGAAATCAGTAGCATTTCTGTACACAAACAATGCACACACCCAGAGAGAAATGGTTGTTATTGCTATTGTTACTAAGAAACAGCAACAACAACCATTTGTTACACTTTAAATGAATTTTTGCTTCCCATTATACCAACCTAGATCCCCCCATTTGTTGCTCAGAGCCCCAATTCTCCATTCTCTGCTGAGATCAGTCATAGACCCCCACTGGAGGTAACAATCTTACATTATTCTTTGTATTATTTTTCTATTTTTATTTTTAAAGAATATAAAATGGAAATATAAAGAAAAAAACAGCATTAGAAACAATGCAAGATGTCCCTAAACAAAGTAATAGGAATTCCACAATGGTTGCTCTATTACATAATGTTATCTTCAAATTAGTTGTTCGCTTTACCAGATATAAATGAGTGAGATTTGTTTTAAACACACACACACACACATTAACTAAGAAGTCATAAGAATTCAAAAGAGGGAAAAAAGAAATCATGGTTAAAAAAAAAAAATTAAGCCTTAACTGCTCCTTCCAAAAGACCCGCAGAAATGGACAACAGTTATCAACCTAATATCTTTTTCGCTTCTTACATGTGTCCTTGTCCAGATCCCAGTTTTCACTTCCCACTGGACAATTTCTTTTCTGTTCACAGCATCTGTTGTGCCATTTAGATTTTAATTACTCTTTCAAGTTCTCCCACTAGCAAGATTATACAATGATTTCCCATGTGGATCTGATTTATTTCATTTACCAAGATAGACTCTAGCTACATCCATTTGTCAAAAAAAAAAAAAAAAAAAATTGTGTAAAAATACCATATCTTTTTTATCCACTTCTCATTGGTGGGCATCTGGGTTGTTTCCAAGATTTAGCTCTGACAAATCGTGCTGCCGAAGGGGCACACACATATTGCTGTGGTATGATGATTTCAGTGCTTCTGGGAAAATACCTAAGAGGAGAACAGCTGGTTTGAAAAGGACTTCCAATCCTAGCTTTCGGAGGACTCTCCATACTGATTTCCATTATGGCCGTACCAGCCTGCACCACCACCCACAGTGCAGAAGGCTTCCTTTTTCCCCCACAGCCTCTCAAGCATTTGTTATTGGCTGAATTCTTGATGATCGCTGTTCCTTCTGGAATGAGACGGTATCTCAGTGCAGTTCAGTAATTTACATCACTTAAAGAGCCAATGAAAGCCGGGCGTGGTGGCTCACGCCTGTAATCCCAGCATTTGGGAGGCTGAGGCAGGAGGATTGGTGCAAGTTTGAGACCAGCCTGGGCTACAAAAGTGAGCTCAAGGCCAGCCTCAACTGCATAGCGGGACCCTGTCTCAAAAAGACAACAACAAAAAAAAAGCCAATGACGTTGAACAATTTGCCATATATTTATTCACCATATATACCTCTTCATTTCTGAATGCACATTCACATCAGATGCCCATTTTTGGATTGAGTCTTTGAATTTTGTTGGCCTGATTTTTTTAACTCTTAATATGTTCTAAATAGGAATCTTTTGTCTGACGGAGAGTCTACTATACTTATTTCACACTTCATGGGTTTTCTTTTTACTCTGTTGGTGACTTTTTGATCAAGAAAAGCTTATCAAAAAGATGGGAACCCAATTGTTGATACTTCAAAGTATTTCCTGTGTAACTTGATTTTTGTGCATGAAATCTTTGCCCATACCTATGTCCTCAAGGTTTCTACCTACTTTCTCTTCCTGAAAATTTAGTGTTTCCATTTTAATATATAAATCTTTCACCTATTTTGACTGGAGTTTTGTGCAAGGTAATGGGCATGGGTCTATTTTAAGCCTTCAGCAGGTGGAGAACCAGCCCCAGCAACATTTATTAAAGAAGCTCTCTTCCTTCCAGTGAACACCTTTAGCCCCTTTGTCAAGCATAAGGTGGCTAAGTGTGCTTGTAGCTGTGCCTACATCTTCTTATCTGCTCCACTGACCATTCAGTCTAGATTTTTGCCAGCACAATGCTAGTTTTATCACAATAGCTTTGTAGTATAATTTTAAGTCAGGGATTGTGATGCTCCTGCCTTGCCTTTGTTTCTTTTGTTCCTTTGTTATCCCTGCTTTTTCTATTATAGGTCTCTTCTGGTTCCAGATGAACTTTAGGGATTTTTTTGTTTCTGGATCTGTGAGGTATACTAATGGTATATTCATTGGGATTGCATTGAATCTGTATAGAGATTTTGAAAATATGGCCTTTCTGGTGATGTTGGTTCTTCCTATTCAGGAGCAAGGAATATCTTTCCATTTCCTCAAATCCTTTTCAATCTCGTTTTTTTAGAGTACTATAGTTTTCACTATACAAATCTTTTGCATCCTTTGGGAGATTGATTCCCAAGTATTGCATTGTTTTTTGTGTTATTGTTAAAGGATTGGTTGCCACAATTTCTCCCTCAGTGCATTCATTGTCTATAGAAATGCTATTGATTTTTTTACTATTGACTTTGTATCCTGCTACGTTACTCAACTTAGATACTAAATTCGAAAGCCTCTTAGTGAGAGTTTTTGTAACTTCTATCTGCAGTATCATGCCATGTGCAAATAATGCTAATTTCACTTCTTCCTTCCAAATCATTGTTCCTTTTGTTTGTTTCTCTTGTCTAATTGCTCTGAAACAATTATGAAATTCCAGTTATGGAAACCACTCCTTTAACAATAACACAAAAAACAAGTGGTGAAATACTTAGGAATCAATCTCACAGAGGAAGCAAAAGATTTGTACAGTGAAAACGACAGCACTCTGAAAAAAAGAGGTTGAAAAGAGTCTGAGAAAATGGAAAGCTATTCCTCGCTGCTGATGTTTCCGAACTATATTGAACAGGAGTGATGACGGTGGTGATCCTTGTCTTCTTCCTGATTTTAAAGTGAAGGCTTTCAGTGTCGTCCATGAAGTGTGATGGCTGTTGGTTTGTCATAAAAGGCTTTTATCAGATTCGGGTAAAGACTATCTTTGTGGACTCTCTGTAGTGCTTTTATCATGAATGAGTGCTGGTCTTCATCAAAAATTTTTCTGCATCTGTTGAGATGATCATGTGATTTTTCACTTTGGCTCTGTTGATGCGATGTATTATATCTATGGTTCTGCATATATTAAGTCATCCTTGCATTCCTGGGATGAATCCCACTTGGTCATGATGTATCATCTTCTTGTTGATTTGCTGCATTCTGTTGGCTAGTATTTTATTGAGGATTTTTGCATCTATGTTCATTATGGAGATTGGCCTGCAGTTCTCCTTTGGGTTTGGGCCTTTCTCTGGTGTTTGTATCACAGTACTACTTGCCTCCCTAAAGGAGTTTGGGAGAATTGCTTCCCTCTGGGAGAATTGTTCTTCTTTCCATCAGGGCTTTGGCTTTTCTTTGTTGGCAGGTGTTTTAGTACATTTTGAATTTCATTGGCTGATATTGGGTATTTCAGAACTTTTATATCTTTTTGATTTAGCTTTGGCAGTTCGTCTGTATGAAAGAATCTATAATTACTTCTATATTTTCCATTCTGTGAGACTAAAGATTTTGGAAGTAAGTATTAATAATCTTTTCAGTGTTCATAAAGTCTCTAATGATTTCATCCTTTTCATTTCTCATTGCATTAAATTATATTTTTATTTCCCTGTTAATGAAGTTGGCTAGGGGTATATCAATTTTATTTATTCTTTCAAAGAACCAACTCTTTGACTCCTTAATTCTTCATATTGTTTTCTTCATTTCCATTGCATGTATTTCTGCTCTGATCTTTAAAGTTTCCTGCCTTCTTTGGGCTTTGGAATTGACTTTCTCTTCTTTTTCTGTGAGCCTGAGGTACACTATAGGTTTGTTTATTTGGAAATGTTCTGTTTTCCTGATGTGGGTGTTTACTGCTATAAATTTCCCTTTTCAGACAGCTTTTATTGTGTCTCACAGGTACTGGTAAGTTGTGTCTACATTTTCATTAGAGTGTAAATATTGTTTAATTTCCTCTTCAATTTCTTCCTTGACCCATTGATAGTTCAAGAGTGTATTATTTAGTTTGCACGTGCTTATAGAGCTTTGCTCTTTCCTTTTCTATAATTTTCAGCTTCATTATACTTTGGTCAGATAATACATATGGGATAATTTCGATTCGTTTGCACTGACTTAAGGATATTCTATGTGCTAGCACATGATCTATTTTGTCAAATTCCCCTTATGAAACTGAGAAAAATGTGTATTCTGACACTGTTGGGTAGAACACTCTGTATTCAGCTTAGTTCTGTTGTTTTTTTGCTCGTTTTTTGCATGGTTGATCTATCTCTTTGTGACAATGGTGCATTAAATTTCTCACTACAATTATGCTATTGCTCATTATATTTTTCATATCTGTTAAACTTCGCCTTATACAATTGGGTGCTCCTACATTGGGTGCATATATATTGATAATTGTTATCTCTTTTTCTTGCTATTTTCCCAGAACAAGTATGTAATGACCTTCTTTGTCCTTTCAGTCTGGGTTGAAAGTTGTTTTCTATCAGGATCTCATATACTTCACTTCAGCTTCTTTTGGGTTTTTTTGTTTTTTTTTTTTGTTGTTGTTGTTTTGTTTTTTTGTTGTTGTTACTGTTATTTGTTTGGTAGGAACAGGGTTCGAACTCACAATCTTGCACTTGCCAAGCAGACACTTGTACCATGGAGCTATCTCTCCAGCCCCCACTTCAGTCTCTTGATTTGATGGTCTGTGTTAAGAAATATGCTGTGATCCTGATGGACTTTCCATCACAGGTGATCAGTTTTTTTCTCTATAACGGTTTTTAGTATTCTGTTATTTTGCTCAATTTCTGGCATCATTATTATTATATGTCTGGGTAACCATTTATTTTGATTATGGCTAGCTGGAATTCTATATGCTTCTGTTATCTGTATATCAGATTCGTTTCCCATGTTTGGAAAATGTTCTTCTACTATTTCTGCAAACACTCTTTTTATGTCTTTTGTATTAATTCCAGCTGCTTTGTTGATATCTATTAGTTTTATATTATTTTTCTCTGCATTCTCTTGTAGCTGTTATATTATTTTTTCCTGATTTCTCATCACTTTAAAGAAATGTTCCCTTTCATGTTCACTAGCGGCAATGGTATCTTCAAGGTCCAAAGTTGTATATTCTATCTCATTCAAGTAGTTTTTTGTTTTGTTTTGTTTTGTTTTGTTTATTCTTCTTTCAGAACCTTTATTTATTGACTCATTTTTATGGCCGGCTCAGCCCACCCCGAGGGCAGGGCTGGCACAGCATGTGGTGCCAGGATCGAACCGCGGTCCCTGAAGCTGCCCAAGCTTCCCCAAGCAGGCGCTTTAGACCACTGAGCCATCCCGCTGGGCCCCGTCATTCAAGTAGTTTTGATAGCTTTCAATATAATTCTTAATGTCCGGGATATCAGCTTTAATATGTTTCATCCATTCTAATTCTGTCTTGTATTGTTCATTCAATATTTCCATCAATTTCCTATTCCCTTCTATTATTTTATCTGTGTCTTTATTAGATGTATTGAACAATTTTTTCACGATTGTCATTTTTTTAACCTGAGATTATTTCTGATATGATTTCCTTGAGAGGCTGATGGATTTTTCTCTCTAACTGCTATCATCTCTGAAGTTTTTAGGTGCGTAACTTCTGAGTTCTATGACCTCATCTCCTGGGCTTGTTTTAGGTGAACTTCAGATCTGAGATGGCCTTTTGTTTCTTCCTTTTGTCATTTTTTGGCAGTGATTATAGATTGGCAGGGAGTAAGGCTCCCGGAGACTGAAAGGGCAGTGTGGGATTACCAAAGCTCTTGCCATGTGGGGTTCGATGTGACTTGTACCTCATGAAGGAGAGAGCAGCAAGCCACCACTGGAGAAATATCCAACAATGATGAGTGCAGGCTGAAGTCATACAAGGCTCTCTTGATGGTGGATTGGTGCAGGGTAGTGCTCTGCTGGGATCCTTGCAGGCTGTTGAGGTCATCAAAACTCACCAGTGTTCTGCAAGGCAAAGAGTGGAGACAGGAATCCGCAAACTCCAGTGGAAAGACTGGTGTCTCAGGCAGTCTTAAGGGTGAGCTCTGCTGCCTATATCAGCAAATTTCAGTGGGACTGTAGGGGACAAGGCTATGACCACGGGCAGTCTTCAAGTCATTTTGGGGGTGGCTAGAATCAACAAACTCCGACAGGGAGGCAAGAAGGTGGGAGAGGTAGTGACTACCTTCCAGGTCTCTCGAGCAGTCTTCTGGATCAGCCATCTCCCTCTTTGAATTCTTTTTCTACATCCCACTAATTCTTTGCATTTCTGAACAGAAAAGCTATAAGCTGCAATGCTAATCCTCACCCATAGTTCTCATTGTCTGGAAAGCCTTGAATTAAAATAATGAATTAAGGGAAATATCGGAATGACTTAAAATGTTAACATTAGTAGAAAAAATATATATCCTGCTAATGTCATCTTTGCATAAATTGATCAACCTCTGAGCTATGATTCTGTGGATATGTATTAAGTGGAATCAGTAGACTATCTTTCTAAAATAGTTTTAAAATATTAGACTTCTCAACTCACCAGCCTGCCTTTCATACTCACTTGCCATAATGGCACAGTGAAAAAAAGAAGACAGGTTCTCTGTATCTCAAAGTTCTTACTCTTAAGATTCAGTGTCAAATTAAAAAAAAAAAAAAATTAGTCAACTAGTTATTTGCAGTGGTTTTGATATTCTCAGACTTAAAATTCAGTTTATTTGTGTAACTTCAGTCATGTAAAGATTGATCAAAATATACAATTTTTAAATTTCTAAAGGTTTATTGCAGTAAACAAGACATTTTCACCAACCCTAGTATGCTTTCCTTCTGAGCCACCTAAACCCACTGCTTTTGCCTTTCTCTGAAGCAATTTTTTATTTTAGTTTTAATCATTTATTTATTTATTTATTTACATATTTATTTATTTACATATTTATTTATTGATACAGCGTCTCACTGTGCAATTCAGACTCATGATGATCCTTTGATCTCAGCCTCCCCTGTTCTGGGATTACACGCATATGCCACTACCCTGTTTCAGTGGCTGGCACAGCATGCTGGCATGCAGTACCAGGGATCAAACCCAGGTCCTTGCACTTGCCAGGCAGGTGCTTAGACTGCCAAGCTATCTCCCTGGCCCATTGTGAAGCAATTTTAAATGTCCTCTTTTGAGTGCTTTTATTGTAAGGTGTGATAAAAAATGTAGTGTACATTGCTGCATGCCACCCGACTGAAAGACATGCTAGTAGAGGCTGGGCAGTGTGACCCCCTCACCTTCTGCCCCACATCTGACTTCCAGCTCTTCTGCAAACACAACTGAAAGGTAAATGTCTCAAATCCATTCAAAACCTTCAGGCAGTTGAGACAGTATAGCTAAGTCACAGTTGCTAATGCCTCAGCCCGTTTCCTTGTGATGACATGAAGAAGGTGTGTGTTGTATTCCTTGTTCCGCCCGTTGCAGGTTAAAAACAAATGGGGGTCCAATGATGTTGGCTTAGCTGGGGCACAAAGGGTACGATAAGACATGTGCTCTGTTAGGCCTCACACGATAAAGCGCTGGCACTGAGCCTGTTCTCCAGGGGACACATGGACTGGATCAAGCTATGCCGATGAAATGACAGAGGACAGGCAGCTGACGTGTGGTAAGACTGAGTGGTCTACCATTCCTACTCTGTCAATAACGATGAGCTGGAATCCCCAAACATGGGATCTTGGAGAATCAGAGTCACGTAGCGTAACATTCATGCTAGAGGTACCCATGCCAACATCAAGTGGCAGCTCTGGCAGCCAATGGGGACAAACAGCAGCCAGAGGAGGAGGAGCCAAGTAGGAACGTTGGGTGACTACAGCTGACCAGCTGAGTTGCTGCAGTCTCCTTTACCCTGAATGATCTGGAGAATGGAGGTTGCTAATTGGGATATAAAAGTTTCCTTGTATTTCACAGTCACAATATTACGTGTGGCTATCCTTTTATTTCTGTTTCTTATGAATTTATTATAAATAATTATACCTTTTTTTCCTTTATATCCTAAAGGTACTCAGACTTTGAGAAACTTGACCAATCTTTTATCTTCAAATTAAACTATATTTCATTGTGATTTTTATACTGGGCATTGAACTCAGGACCTTCTGCTTGCCAGACAGGGGCTTGTGCCACTGAACTATAGCCCCAGATGTGAAAGGAAGAGTTAATTTTTAATTATTTGATCAATCTTGCATGCCTATATCTGGTAACCTGATGATAACAATATGTAACATAACAATAATTTCTATTATTGTTTTGAAATTCTGTACCATTTTTATTTTTTTATGTTGCTTTGTTTTTGTCTTTGCTCTTCTTTTTTTCTTTAGGGAAGGGCCTGCAGGGTGTTCATGGTCTCACTACTAGATAGGACTCGTAGTGATCTGCCTGTTTACAGCCTCCCAAGAGCTGAGATTAGCGCCACCATGCCCAGTCTCCATTGCCATCTCCATATTGCCTGGGGGCTGACATGCCAGGCTAGGGATCGAACCCTGGCCCCTGCACCTGTTTGCAGGCTCTTTCATATGCTCACCTCTTTGACTGTCCCTTCTTTTTGCTCTTGTTATTTGTTTTTGTTTATTTTTTTCTCTATAAAATAAAAAAGAGTTAAGGGTAGCATAACACCTCCAGTCAAGACACAGCAGCTTTGCACATAATTACTAAGGTATCAACCATAACTATAACTCAGGGAAGAAAAGGTTTCATGAAGTTATGTTTTGCTTTACTCTCAGTTATGAATTTTACAATCACTCATCTTTTATGGAGGTCAATGTATTCTTGCTGGTCACAAAGCATCCCACCACTTAAAATGGGATTATATTCCAGTGGAAAAATGTGAGAATTTCAAATGTGGAAAGCTAGATTAAATTTGTGGTTTAAATATCTGTGAATAGCAAAGCACACTGGGAAACATATTTAAGGAAATATACATCGTCATTATAACACAAAGAAACTGAGAACAACTTAGTAACAAATTTTGGTATCTGCCTGGAGTGTATATCATTTCTAACAATTTTCTCATAAAGACGTAAGTGTAAATCCATTGCTATTTTAATTATTTAATCCATTTTGCCTAAGTCTTTCCATCCTCACTAACAGCTGAAGTTCTCTGACCTCACACATATATGATCTGGGAGTTCTCTATGAGGAAGCTCTTGAGTTTCCATAGAGAGAAGTAATGTCTTCAGAGCTCAGGAGGTCCTAAATGGTAATAGCATCATTTCTGTAGCATGGCGAGTGCTGGTCCCCACGATGCACATCCTGTAGCTCTCAATAATCATAAAATATGTGCTACTCTCATTCTCTTACAGCTAGGTTTTCCCCATTTTCTTGACATAGTTAAGCATACGACAGCCCTGAAAATTACTTTCAATGTCACCCATGCTTTTTCTTTGATGTATTCTGGAGTCTCACTGTGACACATCATGAGTTCACACGGCATGGACGTGTGACAGCATTCGGCTAAAGTTAGAATGTGGGCAGTGCTGAGTGCTTGTGTTGTCCCAACCTGCACGTTTTGAATTAAGCTCCATTATGATGCTTTATGGGGTGGAGTCTTTGACAGGTGATTAAGTCATTTACAAGGTTAGTTCCTTTTCAAAAGAGATCTCAAAGTGATACATCGTTCTGGAAGGGCACTGACTGTCTCAATTTTCTGGTGGCTTCATCTGAGACTTTTCAGCCTACACAATTAAGAGAAGTAGATGTTGGCTGTATGTAAGCCCCCAAGCCTGTGCTAATTTGTTAGTCCAAATGGGGTCAGACATGTCTGTCAAGGCAATATTATGGCTGTCTAGATGTCTCACAAAATCCCATGCACCTGTAGGTGGCGCTGTGCTGACTAAATGAGTCCACTGACTGCTTTGGCATAGTTCTGGGAGTGGATGATGGGAGGCCTTCCCTGGGTGTGAGCACTCCCCGGGCGACATGCACGGAATAGAAGGGACAGAAAGCGAGCTGCTGGAATCGGGTGTCACTGCTTGTCACTTTGCTGAGTGGCTGACTTCTGCTTGGCTTGACCTCCTTCTCCTCCATGATGCTCCTGTGCTGTACCACCCTGCCATGGAGCCAGCAGACGAACAACCCAAACCTCTAGAAACTGCGAGGCAACTGGACATTCTCTGCTTTAACTTGGGGTGCTAGGTATTTCACCTCAGCAATGGGTAATGGCAACAAGACACTGTCTGAGCCATTGAACTTTTAAATGCTTAAAAGATGTTCCAAAATTGGCTCATTATTTACTATATTCTACTACGAAGAAATGTGATATCACTTAGAGAGAAAACGTTCTCTCAGGTTTTCACAGAGAGCAAATTGGTCAAGCAATGGTCGTGACTCATTCAGACGGCTGACACTGACAAAAGATCTACAAAATGCTGTACATGGTATCAGGAGATTTGACTGACCTTGTCAGATACAAAAGTTACATTTTTTGTTATATAGGTCTTGCTTTATCTTGGTCTTAACCATCCAGCAGAAAAGTCTAAACACAAGGTATAAAAAGTAAAGCCATATTACTATACTGAGCTGTAAAAGGCTCAAGTCAACAGCTTCCGACATTGCCAGTTCTGCTGATAACCCACTATTATGGATTATTGAGCCATATATACAGCTACTTTCTCTTAGTTCAATGAGAAGAAAGATTTGTACTAATAGTGGTTAGACAAGATATCAGGTCTGCATCTTGTACTCTGAACAACTACTATGAAGACAACAATATGAAATGTATTAATTATTGTAACTGTCTTACTAATGTGTTTTTAAACTGTCTCACTTTTTCTCAGTAAAATTCATAATAATAAAAAAATGTAACACTAGAGTCACATTTTGACAATTGTCTTCACAGGAATTCATTAACTAATATTAAAGTGAGGACACTGAGGCTGTATTTCCAGCATGAAAGAGTCAGGAGTGGAGCTCCTATCCGTTGTCTCGCAGGTCACACTGCCCTGACAAATTTCATTCCGAAGATGTGGAACTGTTAATACCACAGGAGCGACTAGTGGAAATAGGAACTCAAGGATAAGTTTTCCTATTTTTCTATATGGTTCATTACATGTAGAAATGGAATAACGGGCCAGGGAGATAGCTCAGTAGACTAAGTGCTTGCCCGGCAAGTGCAAGGTCCTCAGTTCAATCTCCAGTACCACAAAAAATAAAAATTAAAAAAGTAGAAATGGAATATGTTTAATAGTAATATGGAAAATAGTTAATT
>PVJA010046673.1:0-15010 GCA_004027025.1 Myocastor coypus
AAAAAAAAAAAAAAAAAAAAGAATATAAGTTTACAGACCAAAAATTAGTGAAAAAGATGGCCTACAAGGCTTGGCAATATTTTACCCTAGCCCTTCAAGGTCAGTGAGGACTCAGGACACAAGAGAATCTGTGCTGTAACATCCTATAACTCAGGCATTTCCCAAATTTTCTGTTCAAGGAGATTATGGGACCACAGAGGAAAGGGATAGATGATGTATAGTGTGCCTAAGGAGAATCACCTAGAGAAAATTTCTCTCAGGCTTTCACAGAGAGCAAACTGGTCAAGCAATGGCCTTGACTCATCCAGACAGCTGACACTGTCAAAAGATCTATGAACAGCTGTACATGGTTCACAGGGTAAATCCTGAGGGGATTTAACTGACCTCAGATACAAAAGTTACATGTTTTGTTATATAGGTCTTGCTTTAACTTGGCCTTAACCATCCAGCATAAAAGCATAGCCACAAGGCATAAAAAGTAAAGCCAGATTAGTATGCTGAGTTGTAAAAGGCTCACATCAACAGCTTCTGACATTGTCAGTTCTGCCAATAACCTAATACTATTACAGAATATTAGACTATGTATACAACTACTTTCTGTTAGTTCAATGAGAAGAAATATTTGTACTAATAGTATTTAGAAAAGTTATGTCTGCATTTTATACTCTGGACAACTACTGTGAAGACAACAATAAGCATTGTATTGATGTGACTGTCCTACTGATAGGTTCTGAAACTGTCTCATTGCTATTTCTTCCTTGTTGAAATTAATAAAATTTTTAAAAATAAAAAAAATACTTTCACATCAACTGACTGACATTACTGAAAATACAACATGAACATATATAAGATCTAGTTTTTGTGTATTAATTACTATAATCTTACTGCAACTTTATGTATTTAACAGCAGATTTCTGAGGAAGTCTTGGTCAAAACAAAAATAACTTTGTTCTATGAAAAATAAAGTAATAGTTAAAAATGTTTCATTATTCTTTATTATGCACATAGCAGCAATTTAAACTGTGAACTGGGTGAAAAATGAGCCAGGAAGAAGCTGGCCACTCACCTTGGGGAAGAGGGTAGCATGCTAAAGGATCAACTTATGGCAACAACAGAAAGTATTTATATTTCAAACCTAATCTTGTACTTCATAATAAGGTTTTTACACAAACTTTTATAGTAAATATATTTGTGAGGCAAAGATATAGGGAAAAAATAAAACAAGTAAAGGAAATCACAATGGAAATCAGAATTCTACTGAATTGCACAACTGAGGAGAGAAGTTTTCTGAGCAGGACTTGGTAGTGTACACCTGCAACCCCGGCACTCTGGGAGGTTCACGCAGGGAAACAGCGAGTTAGAGCCCACTCTTGGCAACTTAGCAACTTCTGTCTCAAATAAAAAATTAAAAAATGACTAGGAATATAGCTCAATGTAGGCCCTGGTTTTAATCCCCAGTAACTAACATATACACATGTACACACACACACACACACACACACACACACACACGTGCACACACACATACAGAGAGAAAGAGAAAGAGAGAGAGAGAGAGAGATCTCATGCTAAGGAGCTTCTGGCCTTATCTGTTCCATTTATCAAAAGTAAGGATGATTATGAAATCACACCAGGCAATATTTTCAGGGCCTGCACTAAATATTTCATATCATGATGAGGATAGTCCCTAACCATGTAGAAGGCCTTGCTTCGCTGCTTTCACAACATGATTCACACTGCTCAAAACATTTGGAATGTCTCCTAGATTTGCACACACAAGTAACATATTTTCAATATTATATTTATGTGCTTAATTGTTTCCAGGTGAAACTCAAGCCACTTTCATAAATTTGTTATTTGCCTGGAATTCTCTGCCACCACCTCTCCTCTCATGTGCCTTTGCTTTCAAGTTCGCATGTGCTCTGTTCTCTGCTCCACAAGATTCTTGCTCCCACTATGGTCAACAGAGTGCAGGCTGCTCTGTAGACAGGAGCCACCATCGTACTACTAAACACCCCCATAACTCAGCTTTTGTCAGCATTCTTATCTTTCAAGATTTTCAACTAAGTATTTCTGCTTAAATATCTTTCAAAATGATGCTCATCCTTCATCTTTTGCAACTTTTGTGTTTTTCTTTGCACCTTCCAGAACACTAAGAGCCCAGCCACTAACTTGTAAAGGGAAGAAAAATTTAGGCAAAAGTTTCACAACACTACACCAACTGCCTCCTATGAGACTGCCACTAATAATTCAACCTCTGCAGAGAGCCGACACTAAGTCTCCATACATACTTACTGATTGATTTATGCATATGCCTAAAGATGTCCCTTGGGATACATAAAAAGAAGCTGGTGTAAGCACATTTTAAAGGATGATTTCAATATTTGTTTAATTAAGCTTTAAATTTTTTTTCTCAGATATAACCAACATAATTTATTACTCTTGAAACTAGGGATATGTTCAAGAATATTCCAAACTAGCTGATCCATTCCTATCAGGCACTAGAAACAGGAGAATTGTCTTTAGGATCACTAAGTGACATGTCCACTGCTTTTGGTGGTATCCTATTAAACTTACCTGCTGATGGATGAACCATGTAATTACCAACATGCATTTCTTTCTGATTTCCTTGCATCTCTAATTGGTACCCAAAACAAAGTTTTATTTCTGAGAGAAAAAATAAAGCCTATTCAGGATTACAGGAATCTTAAGAGGGTCAGTATCTGTGGTATGGTGACAGTCTTTCTGACACACAGGGAATCACTCATTGGTCTAGTGACCTCATATTCTGAAATGAGTAAGATTTCATACACAGATGGTCCCTGGCTTATAAGGTTCAACTAATCAGTTCTCAACTCTGTGATGGTACCAAAGTGATTTACATTCAGCAGCACCGTATTTCAAAGTAGTGATATGCAGTACAACCAATCTCTAGACACTGAACAGTGGCAGCGAGCCACAGCTCCCAGCAGCCATACAATCATGAGGATAAACAACGGACACACTTCAGTTTGCTGTGCTGCTAAGCTAGGATGTTCTGTAGGTCAGGTATATTAGATGTATTCCAACTTATGATATTTTCTACTTCTGATGGGTTTCCTGGAATGTAACCTCATCATAAGCCAAGGTACATCTGTATTCTGTTTGTTATTCATGTTTTCTTCCTCAGAGAGTATAGCCCAGCCTCCATAAAGCAGAGGCCAGCCTGATAAACTAATGCTAGGAGATCCCTCAGGGAGTTCCATAAAACTCCCAGCAGCATCAGAGCAGCAAGCTACACATTTCAGGACTTGTTCACTGGACTAATACTCCATAAAGCTTATGTAGGCTGGTTCTTCCATTCTCCCTTACTATAATTTTTATCAAGCACTTCTTAGTTCATTCCCCCATTCCTCTCACCATAAAAACCCATACACCATCAAACAGTAAGAACTACTCTCCAGAGAAGGAGAAGCCGCCTTTGGAATTATATCATCTGCAGTGCACCAGTGTAGCAGAGCTTTGTGTGTTGAGAGAGCCCCTCTCTATCAAAACCCTGCCACATCAGACAGGTAAACTTGCGTACTATGACTTGTTCTTTTCTTTAGCCCAAGCACCAGGGAGCTACGACAAACCATGGAAGGTGCAGAGAGGCTCTCTGGTGACCCTTTTGTTATATTAGAGAAGCCTAATCTTCATCATAAATATTCCTTCTAAGGCCCAGGAAGCAAGGAAGACAGGAAAGAAAATGGGAATGGAGGGAGGAAGATAGTTTCCACTTAAGAAATTAAGAGGTTCAGGAAAATATATAGTTAAAATTATGATTTGTGCAAGAAACCTAAATTCTATTTGAATACACCCCTTTTAAACTTACCACTTTGTTCTTTTATCAGAATGTGGATCTTAGCTTAGCTTAGAAATGAAATGCTTATTAGATATAAAAGGTCCAGAGATTCAGAAGTCATGGGATGACTTAGCTATGGCGAGTTCAAAGTTACTTGAATTCTAATGCATGCTTACCAAGCTGGGATCCTTAGGCAGCACAGGGAGTTTCTTTTAAAAATAATAGAGGGGTAATAACTTTTGATGTGTATATTTCTTAGCTCTTAATGCCAGAAATGTCTAAGTCACTGTATTTAAATAATTATTTCAGCATTAAATATACCATTGCTAAATCATAGTCATTCCATTAAAAGTATAATTTTATTCATCTCACAAAGCTATGCTTATGATGCACCCAATAAATCAACAATATTTCAGCATTCTATGTGACCCCAGACCTCAAGCACAGCTTCATGTAGAAATCAGGCATAGCATGAAAATTGCTGTGGTGCAGAAAGCCATAAAGGAAGACATTTAATTAACTAGACTAAGGACACCCTCTTTCTAAGTAGGTCATACAAGTCATGATTAAGAAAATAAGTAGGAATAAGATTAAGGAAGGGCATTATGAACAAATGGATTAGGGAACAGGTACCATCTCATGCTTCTGGAGGGTGGATGTCCATAATCAAAATGTCTTCAGGACTAGTTGTTTCTTGAGGACTGAGGGAAAGATTTGTTCTAGCCCTTTCTACTTGACTTGAAGAAGATCAGCTTCATTCTGTTTCTTCATATCATCTTTTTTTTTTTTTTTTTTGCAGTTGTCTATGTCAATTTGAAGTCATCCTAACTCAGTCACTGTCCAGACTTTATTACCGTTGTGAAGATCCTGTCTCCAAGTAAGGTCACATTCTGAGGAGCTGGGGTATAGGGCTTCAATACAAACATCTGAGATGGGGATAAGCAGACACAATTCACCCCATTATCATTGATCTGTGAGTTCAAGAAGCTGCGGCAAAGATATTTTTGTTCTCTTCTCTCAAAAATTACCACAAGCATAGGAGGGAACAAAATAAACATAAATGCTATCTTCAAATGCCAAGGGACCCATATATTCACACATGGAATCTATGAAGACAAGGAGGATGAACAGATGGGATGGGGAACAGAGGAAAGGAACAAACTGTCGGACTTGCCAGCAAGGCACAGAAGACATCCAGGGGAGCCAGTTTCCCTCACAGAACAAGGTGTAAGCTCAAGAAAAGGATATACCAGCTATAGAGGAAGACAGGAGGAGACAGAAGGTAATAAGAAAGGAGTTACTAGAAAAGCTCAGTAGAAACTGTTTATGCCACGTGTCCATTTCTGCTCTGAAAAGTCAAGCGCTCATTTGCCTAACTCCACTAGGAGATCAAAAGTGCATACTCTGGAAAACTAAGCCAGACACATTGGACACAGAAGGAAGCAGTGGTAAAAAGCACACTGAGAGAATGGATTACATACAGTCCTGTATAAGGATCTGAGAAGCTCCAGGTGAGGAGGATTGGGCTCCCTGTGCAATGTTTTGCCTTATTGTTGCCCCTACTGCTTTCACTTCCCTTCTTATGCTCACACTCACACATGTGTACATGCACACACATGCCTGCACACACACACACACACACACACACACACACACACACACACACACACTTTCCTTCTTTTTTCCTTGAGGATTGAACCCAGAGGAGCTTCAAGAATGCCACTACTAAGTTATACTAACATTATTTTTATTTTTTAGTTTTTAAAATTTTTTATTACTTTTAATAAGAAATAATGAGACCATTTCAAAACACGTCAGTAGTAAAGCCATAATAATTAATATAATACATATTGTTGTCTTTGCAGAGTACTGGATGCAGATGTGATAATTTCCCTAATTGCTATTGGTACAAAAATCTCTTCTCATTGAACTAAGAGAAAGTAGTTGTATACACAGTCCAATATTCCATAATAGTAGTGGGTTATTGGCAGAACTAGCAAAATCAGAAGCTATTGATTTAAGCCTTTTACAGCTCAGCCTACTAATCTAGCTTTACGTTTTATGCCTTGTGGTTAAACTTTTCTGCTGTGTGGTTAAGGCCAAGTTAAAGCAAGAACTATATATAAAACATCTAACTTCTGTATCTTCCAAGGTCAGTCAAATCCCCTCAGGATTTACCCTGAAACTATGTACAGTGCTTTGCAGAACTGTTGTCAGTGTCAGCTGTCTGGATAAATCATGGCCATTGCTAGGCCAGTTTGCTCTCTGTGAAAGCCTGAGAGAATGTTTTCTCTCTAGGTGACTTTCCTTAGGCACACTATACATCGTCAATCCCTTTCTTCTGTGGCTCCATATTCTCCTTGGTCAGAAAATTTGGGACACACTGACCTTGAAGGGATAGAGCCAAAATATTGGTAATCCTTGTGGCCCTTCTTTTTCTCTAATTTTTGATCTGTAAACTTATATTCTTAACCCTCCAGAAGAGAAGCTTAGTGATACTATTCCTTTATAACATAAGTACTTGAGCTTAACATCACTGTCTTTCTGAACATCAAATGTCTTAGTAACCACTACGGAAATCAGTGTGGAGACTCCTTAAAAAACTAAAACTGGAAATCCCATTCAATCCAGCTATCCCCCTACTGGGAATTTTCCCAGAAGAACTGAAAACATAATATCATAGTGATATCTGTGCACCTATGTATATAGCAGCACAATTTATGATAGCCAAATCTTGGAAATAACCAAAATGCCCATTATGTGAAGAATGGTTGAGAAAGATGCAGTGTTTTTATATAATGGAATATTACTCAGCTATAAAGAATGACAAACTAGAAGACTTAGTATATAAGTGTATGTACCTTGAAGATATAAGTGAAATAAACCAGACTTCCATGTGTAAATATCATATAGTCTCCTTAGTATAAGAACTCAAAAGAAGAAATAAAAATGGAAAGGCATAACACAGCTGAATGAAACTAACCATTATTTTTAAATTTTACTTTGAAGCAAGTCCTCACTAGGTTTTTTGGCTCTTTGAACTGCACCATGGCAGTAGGCAAGAACAAGCACCTTAGGAAAGGTGGCAAGAAAGGAGCCAAGAAGAAAGTGGTTGGTCCATTTTCTAAAAAAGACTGATATGATGTGAAGGTGCCAGCTATGTTCAACATAAATACTGGAAAAAACACCTGTCACCAGAACTCAAGGAACCAAAATTGCACCTGATGGGCTCAAAGGTCATGTGTTTGGAGTGAGCCTTGCTGAGCTGCAGAATGATGAGGCTGCCTTTAGAAAATTCAAGCTATTTACTGAAGATGTTCAGGGCAGAAACTGCCTGACTAAATTCCATGGCATGGACCTCACCTGTGACAAAATGTGTTCCATGGTCAAAAAATGGCAGACCATGATGGAAGCTCATGTTGATATCAAGACTACCGAGGGCTATTTGCTTCGACTGTTCTATGTTCGCTTTACTAAAAAGCACAACAATCAGATACAGAAGACCTCTTACTTTCAGCACCACTTTCAGGATCTGTCAGATCCGGAAGAAGATGATGGAAACCATAATCCGAGAGGTGTACACAAATGATTTGAAGGAAATGGCCAACAAACTGATTCCAGAAAGCGTTGGGAAAGACACAGAAAAGGCTTGCCAGTCTATCTCCCCTCTTCATGATGTCTTTGTCAGAAACGTAAAAATGCTGAAGAAGCCCAAGTTTGAATTGGGAAAACTCATGGAGCTTCATAGTGAAGGTAGTAGCTCTGGAAAGGCTACTGGGGATGAGACTGGAGCTAAAGCTGAATGAGCTGATGGATATGAACCACCAGTCCAAGAGTCTGTTTAAGATCCAGATTTTTAATAGTGATAAATAAAGTCCTATTTGTGATTGAAAAAAAAGAAAGAAACAAGGCCTTGCTAGCTTACCTAGCCTCGCCTCACCTGTAATTTGTGATCCTCCTAAGTAATTGGAACTGCAGGCATGTGTCCCTGGCTGAAGGCAAGCTATCTATCTTGCAAACTTTCACAGAAACTTTCACCCTTAGAAAAGCCATACCAGTAAAATTACTTGAAGTTCAAGTAAAAAAATAATGATGTCAGAAAATAGAAAACAGGATTATTTCCAATTTGGAATAGCTACCAGTTAAATTGCAAACAGAATATGAGAACTAAGTAAAGATAGGTTCAGATATAGAAGGTCCCCAACATGTCTACCTTTCATATGTCTTCTTTTGGTATGATACAGAATAATATGCTTCACCAAAACAAAGAACTAAATCATGAACATAGGAAAAATGAGACCCAGAAATCAGGGGACCTAAGACAGGTGGTGATAAATATGACTAAGCAGTGATTCTCAACATTGGCTGAGCATTAGGGCCACCTGGGTAGCTTTTAAAACACTGAAAGACATGTCACAGTGACCCATGCTTATAGCAACACAATTCATTGTAGCCAAGTCTTGGAAATGACCTACAGCTCCATCAACAGACAGATGGATAAAGAGAAAGTACTACTCTGCCATAAAGATAACCTTGAGTCATGTGTAGGAAAACAGATGCACCTTGAGGCCATGATATTAAGTGAAAGAAATCAGGCACACAAGTTTGACTGTCACATGGCTTTCCCTATGTGAGATACATAAAATACAGTAAGTATCAAAATGAACTATAAGAAATAGGAGGATCTGTCTCAAATGGGAAGGGAATTGAGATGGAGCGAAATAGGGGAGGGAAGCAGATGAAAAACAGGAATGAAGATGTATCATGTGTATACCGACTCCAAGCTCCCCACCAGGAATCTACACATCATGTACTGCAAATATAAACTAATAAAAAAAAATACTTAGAAGAGCAATGAAAAAAATAACTCTGAAGCTCCAGCCACAACACAGTAGTGACTCTGGGCATACACCCTAGGCACCAGCAGTTTTTACAGCTCCCTAGGTTGGGCCACTGTGCAGAGCAGGTGAAATCCCCTCAGCTGAAGGAGAGTCCTGGAACGGCTGCTGTACAGCAGGCCTGAAGAACAAGCCAGGTGTGGGAGCAGGAAGTGAGAGGTGTCAAAGTGGGGCGGAGGCAGAATTGATAAGCGCTCTGACAGGTATGAAATAGAAAACTGGGAATTGGCATCAGGAGACGTTTTGGAGTGCAGCCACAAAAGCTAAAAGACAGTAAATGTTCAAAGGGAGCTAAGAAAATGCAAAGAGAGAGAAAGATGCTTAGAAAGTTGTAAAAGAGAGAAAATACAGATAAATGAGCTGTACAAAATCCTAAAGAGCCACAGCCAGAAATTAACCTCCCCACAACACAAGATCCCAGAAGTCCAATACAATCATAAAAGCTTTTAGAGAAAAAGCAACAAATCACTTCTAAAATGTAACCCATTAGAATTACAGCGGACTTCTAGACACAGACTTTAAAGGCCAGGTGAGCCTGGAGTCAAAGTGTTTTAGGCTCCAAAAGAAAACAACTTCCACCCTAGACTGACAAATCCTGCAAAACTGTCTTTCAAAACAGGGAGAAATAAGATATTACCATGACATATAGCACCTTAAGAAATTCATGACCGGCAAGCCAGCATCATGAAATTCTCAGAGCTCTCCAAGAACGAACAAACAAGTGACACATAGATAAAAATTAAAATGATGAAATCACATCAAGTGTGGAGTCCTGTGAAAGCACAAGACTAAGAAAGCAGACGCTGTCAAGGCAGCTTCCCTCACACACTAACTAATGTGTGCACAAATCACCCACAGAGGCTGAAGCATGGCTTCTGACTCAGGAGGTCTCCTGTGAGCCCAAGATGCACTTGCATTTCTACACAGTCCTGGCGGCAGCCATACTCTGTGGTATGGACCACAGCTGGAGAGAGAATTGAGAGAGAAGAGGGGGCAGGCAGAGGGTAGAAAGAGGACTGTACTTAGGCTAAGGGGGGTGTAGGAAACCACTGAATGACTCTGAGCAGTGAAATGAATAGGAAGCATGGGGGTTCTGAAAATTGAACACCACCTTCATACTGACCTATCTCTATCACTTTTTTGAAATCAGTTTAAGATTTTTATACATTTTTATTAATTATTTTATGTAAACATTCTCACTAAAGTTGTCCAGTCTGGACTCAAACTTAAGATCCTCCTGCCTCAGCTCCCCAGAATGCTGAAATGAAAATTCTGCCTCCATGCCCCACCAAGGTGTGATTTTAAAAAACTGTTATTCTTTATAGAAAGAGAGGAGAAAAGAAACCCGGGATTGGGAACTACTTTGTATGCAACTGGAACTATTCAATGAAAATGGCTGAGGAAGGACGATTCATGTCCTACATGTTTCACCGATAGAAAATTTGCAAGGAATTCTGCAAATGCCTTCTGACTGAAGGTCTTATATCCTATTTTGTTGATATACAACATATTAGTTATTAAGCCATTTGCCAGTTGCAGGTGTGCATTTAGATTTTAAAAAGAGTAAGAAAAAATTTGTTTCAGGAAATTGCATTAGGTACTATAATCAAAGTTAGAAAAAAAAAAAAAGCCAACAACTTTAATTCTTCTGGTGCCTCATTCTCCACACAGATGAGAGTCACAGATATTTCACATTCTGTACCCTGACCAGAGCTAAAGCAAACAGCAAGTGCTCTCCTTAGAGGAGGAGAAATGTTCTTCACAGAAGTGCAGTGTACATATTTGATTTTCCTAGAGCATTAGAAATTGTTCTACAAAGCATTCTCAGGAGATTTCTATGCATATGGATGAGACAGAATGAGAAGAGTATAATGTGAGTAAAAAGTCAGTTAAGCACATTGAACACCAACACCCATTAATAGTGTGGTGTCAAAATGAGAGCAGCCATTGCATGCAGTTCACAAAGGGGCCGTCTCCATGGCAGTCCCGCTCCATATTTTCTGCTGATAGCACTAAGGATCTCAGGATCGCTAATCAATCCACAGAAAATGCATTTCTGGAAGACATTACTAATGCTTTAGATGACCATATTAACATTCAGGATGATCTTGTTAAATTGAAGAAGTGAGCCAAAATCAATAGAGCAAGCACACACAGTCCGGTCAGGTATTTCAAATCATACGATTCACAAGGCTTCAGTCAGAAATCAAGGCTATCCTGGCAGGTAAAAACACAGGTGGTAGGGACTGGGGATTTGGCTCAGCGGTAGAATGCTTGCCTAGCAAGCTGAAAGCCCTGGGTTCGGTCCTCGGCACCAAAAAAAAAAAAGAATAAAAACACAGGTGGTAAAGCTATTCAAGTGTTGTCTCCCTCCCTTCCTTCACAGCCACAAGGATACTCAGATACTAGATGTTCAAGACTGGCACATACATGTAATGTAACTTTGATGTCTATACCTTCTCAAGCTTCCCCTACAACCCTGGAGTGACAGGGAAAATGTGTCCTATAGAACCACACTGACATCTGGACTTTGGAATGTCACACAAGCAGCAAGGGGAAATAGCTAAAGCTTTGTAGGTAGCCATATACAGTAATGACCTTTTTCTAAGGGTGTCGTATTGTGTTCCTGGCGTCTTAGAACATGGTCCCTAATGACCACCAAGTAAACTGCTAAGGACGATGAAAATCAAGTTTCTTTAGCAATTTAGCATTTCTCTGCCCAAACTCTAGAAAAGCTAAGACTTTTTCAAATGTCTGCTTAACACTTTCCAAGCATTATCCTAATGGTACTTTCTTGGCCCCAATTAGCCAGTCAATAATCAAGCCCTACCCTCTTAGTCCTCTAAGCAGTTTCTTGACCTGCACATTCACCTCCATGCTGTTACATACAGTCCTAGTTAAAGTCTTCATGATTCTTCCACTACACTAGGTCAGAAGACTTACTGGTTTGTCTGTCCTTCTATCCCTTCAAATCTCTCCTTCCAATGACAGTTATGATCCCATGAAAATAGAAATTTGATCTTCCCTAGTACCTCTCGTACTTACAGAATGAGCTCCAAGTTCCCCCATGTGACTTTCAAATATCTGCAGTGCTTTATATACCAGCAGGGTATTACCAGATTTCTGTTTGAGGAATTTCTAGAGGTCACAGTGTTTGGGTAGCATGCCTAGATTTTTGTGCCTATGCAGCAGGGATAGTAAACATCCTACAGTACCTCAAACAAGCTGCCCAATGAAGTAGCCCACCAAAGCAAATTTCCAGTAGTACCACCACTGAGAAAAGCTGCAAATGGTCCCTATCTACTCCTCCAGCCCTTTAGTTTACTCTTACAATACAGCTACATGTCTTCTTTCTCAAAAAGCTCCGCTTTTCCCTCTTTGTATCTTAATTCTTGCTTTTGAATCTTCATGAATTCTAATACCTGGAACAATTCCTTTGCTTTACTGAAATCTTTTAAGCTTTGGCTTGGGGCAACCTCTACTAGAAAGAATACACACCTGCAATCTGAATTAGATGCATTTTCCTGGGAAAGCAGTGGTTCTTTATGTAAGATGCTCTACCCTCAGTTGATTGCTTTCTAACTACTGGTTTTCTCCCTCGCTCTACTACAGTTCTTTAAAGCAGATACTGTATGCATTTAGTGTACCTGATGAGGTGTGATTAAAAGCAGATGGCAAATGCTTACATTTTTAAAACTTTACTACAGTGAAAGACACACTGCTATTAATCTTCCTCAAAATTATTGGGGGGCCAGCAGGTTATCTCGGTAGTGTAAGGGCCTGCTCAGCAAAAGTAGTCAAGTGCTAGGGACCAGGGTTTGACCCCAGTTCCAGAAGCCTTATGGGACCCACACTTAAGGCAGCCTGAACGAGCCAAAAAAATACCATGTTATTATTATTATTATTATTATTATTATTATTATTATTATTATCATTATTATTCTCTAAATGTATTTAGTTCAGGGTTTCATTATGCAGCTCAGACTTAGAGTGATTGATCCTCCTGTGTCAGCCTCCCCTGTGCTGGGATTATACGCATGATAGACACGTAACACTACACTGGAACTCAGTGACTGGCTCAGTATGCCCAATGGTGGAACTGGCAGCGTATGTGGTGCCAGGAATAGAACACCAGTCCCTGCTCTTACCTAAGCAGAGGTTTAGTTTGCTGAGCTATCACGCCAGCGCGGCACTCTCACTTTAAACACACTTAGGCCATTGTTCTTGCAACTTGCTGAAATAGTTTTAGAAGTCTTCTTTCATGAGTGTCTTTAGTTACACTACTGTCACTGACCTGATGTCCTGAATCAATTCAAAATATTTATCTTAGCATGTTCATTTTGTATTGCACTAAGAGCCAGAAGTTACATCAGATCAGTGAATAAGGTGGACTGCAACAGTAAAGTTTTTATTTGGCAGGAATTGCTGTAAATGTTCTGAATGGAATTGGGCATATCAAGGTATCCAGGAAGCTACGCTCACAAAAGAAGACTTTTAGAAATGCTTCTGAAAGTGGCAAGAGTGATGGCATAGGTATATTAAAGATAAAGGGGCAACGAATGGCAATAGACCATGTAGTTTAATAGATATTTTTATCTGAACATTATTATCTAAACATTAAATGCTTTTCTCCACAGTTTGTGTTGACATAAGAATTTGAGGAAGGTATAGATGGATGACTAAGTGAAATTAAGGACTTTTTAGAAAATTATAGCAGAAATTATTATTATTATTATTATTATTATTATTATTATTGTTGTTGTTGTTGTTGTTAATTAAGCTCAGAGGCACTTTAGGGTCAAAGTTTCAGACCTGGTTATCTACCCTTCATTGCAGTATTCTTAATTCTATGGACTAAGTCTAACCCCTTAATCTTTAGCCTCTGAACACCTCTTTGAAAAGTGCCAGACAGCAGCCTGCATGATGTTCTACTCACCCATGTTGATGCCTGTGGGTCACGAAAAGATTGACAGATGCTTCTGCGTGGCAACGTCAAGAACTCAGCAGTTTTGCTATCAGAAGCACAGACAGATGTTAGTATCTTCATAAAAATAGCAATACTATTCTCTGCTGTACCTTTAGATCCTAGCCTAGGCTTTGCTGAGTGATGACTACAGGTGTTCCTAGGGAGAACAGAAGGTTAGAATTAGCACAGTGTGCTGCACAAAATCAGAACAAGACTGCATTCCTCAAGAACATTACCTTGAAAAATATAAAAGTCTACGAACCCATGATTTCATATTGACATGGAGATAAATGCTCTCTTAGACTCTGCAGTATGGGGTCTAATTTCCTATGTGAACATTTAAAGTCTGACCCCAGACTCCAGGATAGAGCTGCAGAACATTAATCTCCTACAAAACCTCATTTCACACCAGTTTTACATTAAGCTGCTGACCCGCTGGGGGTCGTTCTCCAAGCACCTCTTCTCCCTCATGGCTTCAACTATCTTCAGGAAACAAGGCCCTCTAATCCAGTAGTTCTTTCTCATTTATGGATTGTTATGGTTTATGTCTAGTTGTCCCCCCAAAGCCTCATGGAGTCACTGGGCGGGGACTTCTAGAGTTTGAGACTTGATCCTTGATCCCTGGGATTATGGGTTTTAGTACTGATGGGATTATGGGTAGAAGTACTTCTGGGATTATGGGTGTAGCCTAGGGTGGGAGCTAAGGCGGAGAGCCTGAATGTAATATAAAGAGAGACAGAGAGACAGACTAGAGCTCTAGCTGTTGCTGCTGCTCTGCTGCCCTGATTGACTGGCTGCCTCTGCTGCCATTTTGCTGCTGTTCTGCCTCCATGAACTGGATGCTCTCCACCCTGCTCCACTCAGCGTTGGGCTAGCCGAATATGGACTGAAACCTCTACGAACTGTGAGCTAAATAAACCTTTCCTTACTTCATTTTGAATGTCGGGTATTTGTCCCAGCAACGAGCAAAAAGTAACTAAGACAGAACTTGGTACCAAAGAAGTGGGGTCGTTGCTGTGACTATACCTGACAATGTGGATTATGAGCTTTTGGAAATGGCTTATGGGAAGAGATAGGAAAGGTTCAGAGATGTCGGCTAAAAACAAAGCAGTAGAAAAGCTTCAGCTGTTCAGCTTGGGCCATTTTGGTCAGAGCTTAGACCAGAAGACTGACAGAAGGCCTGCCTGTAAAGATCAGGCTGAGGAGGTTTCTGCTGGAAAAAAGGACAGCATTGGTCATTGGACTCCAGATGATTTGTGCTATGGATTGGCTGAAAGTCTTTCGGAATTTTGCTCGTGCCCAGAGACTTTGCCTAAGACTGAG
>PVJA010046674.1:0-15011 GCA_004027025.1 Myocastor coypus
AAAAAACCCTGCAGTTTGATCCTCCTCACTACCTGCTGTGCCAGCTCTACCACCGGGGCAGGCTGAGCCAGCCACGAAAGAAAGAAAGAGAGAGAGAGAGAGAGAGAGAGAGAGAGAGAGAGAGAGAGAGAGAAAAGAATTGAAAGATAAAAAAAAATAAAAAAGAATAAAAGGCCTGGGCATGTAGCTCAATGTGTAGGCTCTGGATCCAATCTCCAGTACTACAAATAAAGTAGAATAAAACAAAACGTTAAGATTTTTTTTTTTTTAAACATGTCAGCCGGGCGTGGTGGCTCATGCCTGTAATCCCAGCACCCGGGAGGCTGAGGCAGGAGGATTGGTGCAAGTTTGAGACCAGCCTGAGCTACAAAAGTGAGCTCAAGGCCAGCCTCAACTGCATACCGAGACCCTGTCTCAAAAAAAAGACAAAAAAAAAAAAAAAAAAAAAGATTTTAACATGTCTGTGAAATCTCAGCACTGGGGAGGCTACGGCAGGAGAATCTGAGTTCAATGCCAGCCTGAACTACACAATGAGACCCTGTCCCAAAAGAGATTTTTCCTGATTTTAGCTCCTAGTTTTGTTTTCTGTCTTTGTGAGACGGGGTCTCGCTATGCAGTTGAGCTCACTTTTGTAGCTGGTCTCGAACCTGCACCGATGCTCCTGCCGCAGCCTCCCACGTGCTGGGATTACAGGCGTGCCCCACCACGCCCGGCAGCTCCTGCTTTCTCCCACCCCAACGCCGCTCTCAATCTGGGTCTTACGCCACCTGCTATTACAGTTTTCTGGCTGGGCTCTGCCTGGGCCCACTGACCCACGCCAGAGACACGGGGTAGCCGACTGGTTCTACGCAAACGCGCCAGTCGCGAAGCCACGCCTCTTCACGCTCTCCCTCAAGCCCCGCCTCCTACCCACAAGCGTCCTGAGACCCCGCCCACCACGCGTCGTACTTGCCCTAAACTAATGGGAATCCCGCCTACGATGACTCCGCCCATTCCTCGCCGCCGAGACCTGTCCCTTTTAAAGCTTTACACGTCACCACGCTATACGTAGCTCTGCGTCATCAATGAAAGGCGTCGGGTGGGACTTCCTGTCTTTGCTTGTAACAGCTTCCGGGAGAAAGAGGGCCCTGGACAAAATCGGGATTGTCAGCCTCTTCCCCACGCCCGCCGGCAAGACGAAACCAGGGGCTGTCCCGGGAAATTCAATACCCGGACGCCGGCGTTTTCAGGTGAGGACGCCTTTCTCGTCCAGCTACAGAACCGGGTCTAGCTACCTGCCTCTCCCATGACACCCCGCGCCGCCAGGCCCCGCCCCGCCCCGCCCCGCCCCGCCCCCGGGGGGCGTGGTGGTCCCCAGAAATGCCCACCCTCCCCGCCCAGCGGTTGAGGGGCGCGGCCGGACGGGCTCCCTGCGGTCGAGGTCCGGACCCAGCCCCTGCGCGGGACGGGGCCTTGCCGGCGGTCGGGTGGCCCCCAGCCCCGGGTCGCTGTAGGCCGGCCTCCCCTTCAGTGCTCCGCGGTCAGTGAGCGACTTCTCCCTTTCGGGCACAGTCGTGGGAGCGACGGAATCTCTGTCAATCGTTTGCCCGGCACTGCATCGTTCCAGGCTTCGCGCTCCGTTTTTTTGCTTCCATGATTTTCCGTCATCTTCAGAGCAGCCTAAAGAGGTACGTGCCGTTTTAACCCCGTGGGCCGAGGAGAGCGCCGAGGCAGAGGAAGTTGTCCAAGACTGCGTCCTGGGACTCTAGTTAGGCAGGGCCCGTCATCAGGGAAGGGTATGGAAACTGTGCCCACGTTCTGCCCGTAAGTGATCGCTGAGCGGCCCTCGTGGCGTTTGCTGCAACTCCCGTGCCCGTTGCCTGGTCGAAACGGAGAGATGCGTGCGCCGGTTCCACGGTGCCGGAGAGTGGTGCGAGGATGTAGTGCGACCGCAGATGGGCTCCCCAGGCCCCGCGTGAACTCAGCCCCGTCTGGAGAGAGGAGAGCGCCTCCCGCCTTGCCGCGAGGCTGCAGAGAATGCGCTGCAGGGAGGGACTGGGAGGCTGCGGGGGCTCGCTCCCCCGCGGAGGCGCTCGCAGGCGTGGAGCCAGCCGAGCCGGCGGTGGCTCTAGTGTCGCCCCGTGTGGCCCCCGGGGCTTGCCGAAGGGTCTCCGCGAGGGCAGGTGTGTTGCCTGCTGCCCCCCCACCGCTGCCGGGCCTCTGCGGTGATCGGACTTGGGTGAGAGGCCCGTGTCCTCGGCCCACAGCATCAGCTTGTGGGTTTGTGACCCCAGCTGAGGGCTCAGGAGAGAGACCTATCAAGGGCGGTCGGCCTCTTCCTCCAGAGAAGCCCCGGTCCTGTAGTCCAGGCTCCTGCGTCTCTGAAGCTTCTTTGAAGGTGGCTTGGCAGGTGGAAATGCTGGAGAAGTCTGGGGTCAAGACAAACAGGTGTTTTCCCCTTATCCAAAAAGGCAGCAAGCAGGAGCTGTAGCTGAGGCAGCAGAGCCAGTAGCTCTCCTGATGCCCTTTGCTCACTGCGGAGCCTGCGTCTGGGAGTCGTGCCCCATCCTGTGCAGGCCACTGAACCCCACTCTTTTTCAGAGCGGGCTCACTTTGAACTTAAACTTGGAAGCTGGTTGCAGATACATAGGCTGTGCTCATGCAGCGTGGCCCAGGCGGCAGCCAGGCCACGGAGCTCTCTGGTATCACCTTCACTGAAGGCATGGGTAATGAGGTGCGGTGCTGGCAGGTGCAGTGGAGCTGGTCCCAGTGCTGGTCCCTGCGTGGCTCTCCACATACGTAGCAGACAGTAGCGGCCAGCTCCTGGGGCCCATCGTGTCACCAAGAGACCTCCACTCTTCAGCTGGGCCAGGTAGATCAGCTGGTAGTGGGCTCAGACACCGCCCCCCCCCCCGAGCTGTCCCACCAATCAGAGGGCAGTGAAGAGAAGGCTGAAGAGGCCCACACAGGCATGAGTGGTGCAGTGGACGAGCTGGGCCCCGGGGCAGGTGTGGAGCCCAACCCAGAGCAGTTCCTGGACGTCCAGGGCTTGGCCAGGCGGCAGGCAGGCGTGGACAGCGATGGTCCAGAAGCCCTGCCGTGCCCTACAAGGGGCACTTGCCTGCCCCCTGGTGCTGGCCTCATCAGCCTGCGGCTCAAATTCCTCAATGACACTGAGGAGCTGGCTGTGGTGAAGCTGGAAGACACTGTGGGTGCCCTCAAGAGGTGAGGAGGACCCTGGCTTGGCTCCTGGAGGAAGCTGCTGGGCTGTGGGAGCAGAAGGGTTGTTGGGTCCTGCCCTGCCCAGGGCAGTGGGAGACTTCCTTGGATACTCCCCACCAATACCCCCACCTTTGGTCTTTTTTGGTTATATACTAGGAACTAAAGCCAGGCTTTCTGCACTAGGCTACATCCTCAGGTCTTTTTGAGACAGGGTGTTGCTCAATTGCCAAGGTGGGGCTCAAACTTGGCCTTCTTCCTGCCTTTTCTACCCTGCAGCAAGTACTTCCCTGGACAGGAGAGCCAGATGAAAGTTATCTACCAGGGCCGCCTGCTGCAGGACCCGGCAAGCACATTGCGTTGCCTGAACATCACAGACAACTGTGTGATCCACTGCCACCGCCTGCCCCCAGGAGCCACTACACAGGATCCCTCGGCCACCCTGGCCCACTCTGCCACCGAGCCACCCAGTCGAGGCCTCAGCGAGGACAGCCTCATGGTGGCTGTGTTGGTGGTGCTCTTGGGTGTGGTGTGGTACTTACGGATCAACTACCGACAGCTCTTCACCGGACCAGCCACCGTCTCCCTGGGGGGGGGGGGGCATCACAGTGTTCCTGAGCTTCGTGGTCTTTGGGAGGCATGGGCGGTAGAATCCAAAGAGATGAAGGCACGTCTTCCTCCATAGCACGTCCCTCCCCGGCCTGCGGGAAGGTGGCCAGGATATGGTAGCCAGGCAGGAGGCCCAGCAGGTGGACATTGGACTGCCCCTGCCCATCAGACAGCTGTCCCCCTGTGCCAGCACAACTCAGGTAGAACCTTCCTTCCAGCATCCTGCCCGAGCTCAGAGCCATACCTAGCTTGTGGGAAACTTGTGCTTCTCGCCATGTGGGGCTTTGGAGTCCTAAGACTGGCAGTGGCACAGGCAGGGCAAGACTACACCTACCTGCCTACCCTGGCAGCTATGTGGTAAGCCTTGTACATTGCTGGCCTGTTTGCAGTGCTTCGTGGGGCTCTGCCACGCCAGCACCAGGCCACAGCTGCTGTGCCCCTGGGCCCAGAGCTGCCGGTGAGCACTGGCTGTCCGCCAGCCTGCGGGGCTCCAAGGATCGCTTCAGAGGGGTCACTACGGGCCACATGGGCCCTTGCCTTGGGCAGACTCCACATCTGTGATCCAATAAAGTTTTGTGGCCAAGGTGCCTTCTGTGACACTCAGAACGTAGCTTTGTCTGCCCCAGCTCTGTGGCAATGAGGGTGGGGAAGCCAGGCTACCAACAGGAGATGCAGTTTATTTACACCAGCAGCCATGGGCAGAGGGTACACAGCGTTTACAAAGTTAGCTACCTGTACAGGATGGATTATATATGCAAAAATAAAAATCTCAAGACCACAGGACAGCGTGAGCCCCCCCCCTCCCCCAATGACCCCAGCATGCGGTGACACCAGGCGGGTGGCCCCAGGCATGCGGGGGGAGCAATGCATGGAAGGGAAGCCACCAGCCGTGGGACTAACACAGACCCCACACTCAGACACAGGGTGAGATACAGGGCACTGCTGAGGCAGGGTTCGCTACCTCCTTCCACCCAGCCAGGTGGTGTGGGGCAGGCCGGCAAGGGCTTAGGGCAGTGTGGTGGTCAGACCTGTCCCCAGACTACCCACACATCCTCCTTCCCCAGAGGCTGGGGGTGGGGGGTGTTAGGAGCAACAACCTCGTAGCCCTCGCCTCCGCCCACTCCCAACTGGGCAGCCCTAGAGGGAGGAGGCCACGAGGGCAAGAGGAGAGGCGCCCAGGCCCCAGGATTTATTCTATCTGCTGCCAAAAACAGGTTTGCCTTTTTAAAAAATAATCACAATATGTGGGTTAAAAGCCAATTTGTAACCAGGGATCAACCATAACCAGCACCCCAGGAAGAAACTGGGGTTCCAGACTGGGTCCCACAGTCCTGTCCTGTTCCCACAACCCTCTAGGGTCCCCAACCCAAATCAGTCTGAGCAGCCCTGGGTACCAGCTACTCAAATGGGGGACACAGCCAGCACGTGCTGGGGACAGGCCCAGGGTCCACACTGGCCCCATCAGTCCCCTCTGTCCCTCCGGCCTGGCACAGGGCTGTACATCTCTCCAGACGTAGACCAGGCTGGCAGGCACACTGGCACACCCTCCATGGGAGTGACCCTACCCCATCCTCTCCACTGAGATGCAGAGTGCAAAGCTACCCCCTTTCCACCTACTGCCAGCAGAGAGGCACAAGGTAAAGACTTCCTGGAGCCCCGAACCACAAGTACAGAATAAATAACTTAAAAGCGGCGCAGGAGGGAGTAGAGCAGCCTGGAGGCAGGGACAGAGAACAAGGCCGGGATGGGGAAGGTGGCAAGCAGCAGCATGGGGCTGGGCTGCCCCAGGGTAGCGGCAGGGCAGGCATGGGACAAGGGGCCACCCCAGAAGGGCGAGGCTGCGCCCCTTCCTGGGGCAGGGAATGAGGTAAGAAAACATTTCAAATAAAGCAGCACCGTTCCCTCACCGCGGGCCTCCTTGCCGCCCAGGCCAGGGTCAGCCGCCCGCTGGGACGGACAGGAGGGATGGCAGAGCCCAGGTGACAGGGCCCCACCCCACCCTCCGCTTTCCGCTCCTTGAAGCTTCGAGGCTGCGGCCCTTTCCTGGCACCTGCTGACGAGTGACAGCTCTGGCTGCCAGGGAACCCGTGGGGACGGAGAGGCTGCGTGGGTGGGGGAGGCGGTGCAGTCCTGGGCGCCACCTAGCAGCTGCCCACTGGCCAGGTAGTGCGGACTCTGTGCCCATCACCCTGGGACAGCTCAGACCCCTTTGCATTGCCCAGAGCCTCCCGGGGCTAAGTCCAGTTCCTGGGCAGGGCAGGCAGTGTGCGGGGCAGTGCCCGGGCCAGGCCCCGGGCCTGGCCAGACATCCAGTAACTCACAGAATAAATAGGAAAACCGCCTCCCACCGAACTGTGTCCACGCATAACGAACATGTCCAGGTCCAAGGCCACCGCAGAGGACCCAGTGCCCCCCAGGGGCACTCTCATGGGCCTCCCCTGCCTGCCCGGCCCCAAGCTCCCGAGCCTGAACCCCAGCAGCGTCCATGTGCCCGGCTCTGCGTCCAGAGGGGTCGGGTGGGCTCTGCTCAGCCAAAGGTAGCCCCTTTGCCGTCAGTTGACATCGTCATAGATGCTGGGCGTTGGGGGTGCTGGGGGCTTGGGCCTCTTTTTCTTGCCTGCGCCCAGACCAGATGTAGTGCCTGCCAGGCCCAGGTGTGGCTTCTTCTTCTTGGCCTTCCGGGATTCAGAGCTGCTGCCGCCTGTGGAAGGAGGGGAGCCAGTGAGCGGGCTGTAGGGGTGCCCCTTGCAGCAGCTCCCGAGCCTTGTATACCTAGGCCCCATCCCTGGGTGTCACTGGTCTTCGAGGAGCCCGAGTCCGAGGGTGAGAGGTCGGAGGAGCCGTCCCACTGCAGCCGGCTGAGGAGGGCCTGACTGTCGGCCATGTCAAAGCTGTCATTGTCCAGTGAGCTCTCCACCTCTGGGAGGACCCTGCAGAGGGAGGCCAGTGGGCTCAGGCAAGGTCACTGCCACACCACCCTCCCTACCAACCCCAGCCAGTGGGCTACTCACGCTGAAGGCCCGAGAAAATAAATCCGCACAGTCCGCCTCTGCTCGTCTGTGTGCTGGGGACAGCGCAGGGACCTGCAGGAAGTGAGCTCAGCCCCGATGAAGCCCTCAGGAAGGCCTGTGTCCTAGTAGTAGAGGCAGAGCCAAGGGGTCCTCCCACCCCACAGAGAAACTCAGGGTCTCCGCACTCACCTTGTGCACATCTTCTTGGTGTGTTCTGAAATCACTCCGCATTGCTGCGAGAGACAGAAGCTGAAGTGGCTGGAGGGACCTGGCCCGCTCGCTCCCAAGGCCCCCATGAGGCTCGGCACATCCCACCCCACCCCTGCTGACCCCTCACCGTGGTGAGCAGGCTGCGCAGCTCCTCTGGCCCCAGCGACTCATAGCTGATCCCAGCAGAGTTGCTATACTGTAGGAAGCAGTCCAGTCAGGGCCAGGGCAGACACCCGAAAACTCCCCCCCTCACCTGTCTGAACCCCAGCCAACCCAAAGGGTTAGGAGAAGAGCACAGGCAGCGCCTGCTCACCTTGAATGGATCCGAATTGCTAAGCTCCCCTGAAGAAGAAAAAAGAAGAGGAAGGGTGTTTGATGCAGAGGTACAGACAGAGAACCCTGAAAATAACCAGAGAGGAAGTGGGGGTGACAGAAGGCTCACAGACCCTCCCTCCACACCGCCCCGCCTGTGCTCCCAGTAACTCCCGAGGACACATCCAGTAGCTCCCATTGCTGCAGACCCACTCACCATTTTTATGTTTTAAAGACTTGGATCTCCGTGGGGAATTGGGGTTCTGGAATGGGAAATATCACAGCTTTGGGGAAAGGGCAATAAAAACAGGAAGCTGAGAACCCAGGAAGGGAAAAACATTTGATGGGTGGAAAAATATCCTCAGTTGCTTTGCATCTTCCCAGCAAGAGGCTCACTGGCCCACAAACCCTCCTGGCACCCTCAGGTCTCTGTAGCCCTGGACCACCTGAGGGCCCAGCAACCTGACTGCAGTCAAGACACCTGAAGCCCCCCTTCCCCCAAGGGAGGGTACTGTCCAACACCCACATTCTCTGCGCCCCAGCTCTCACCTTGTCTGATTTCCTCTTCTTAGCTGTTGGGGACAGAGGAAGGCAGAGTACAGTTACTTTTTTCCTGTTTCTTCAGTCCTACTGGACTGAGCCCAGGACCTTGACGTGTGCTATGCCAACGCTCTGCCGCCAAGCTACCCTCCAGCCCAAGCCACGGCTCCTTAAAAACCGAGGCTAAAGGCATATAAAGAAAAAACAAAGCTCTCTTTTGTTCACATCATTGGTGACGTTTCCCTTTTTTTCTTTTTTTTTTTTCCACCGCTAGAATCTGAGCTCAGGGACTTAAAGTAGATCTACATCCCCAGCCCTGAGTCAGGGTCTCACTAAGTTCCCCAGGCTGGTCTCAAACTCTTGTCTCTGCCTCCCAGAGCACTGGGGCTGCAGCCACACACCGCCATGCTCGACTCCTCTACCCCATCCCAAGGCAACCCTAAGATCCCCAGGCCGACAAACACCTTTCTTCTCCGAGCCATAGGACCAGTCATTGTCATTGATGTCGTCGTTATCCTCCTGGTCACTCTCCGACTTGTTCATGTTGTTGCTGTTGGCAATCCTACGAGGAGAGGACCCTCTGGCTGTCAGGCTGGTGTCCCTCTCCACCCCCAACTTCAGAGCTCCAGGGAGGAGATCGTTCAGGACTGGACCCACCCTGTGCCCCGCAAGTGCCCCCAGTGCAGGTTGCAAGGCCGGAGGCAGTGCCCTCACCGGCGGTTGGCGATGCGGCTGCTGTTGCGCCCCATGCCCAGGCACTTCTCCAGGTGTGGAGCAAAGCGGGACGCGGCAATGCTTCGGCTGCAGTTGGGACAGACGCACTCCTTGCTCTTCCACTGGTTGAAAACCTGTCCAAAGATGTCCAGCCCAGGCTGGTCCACGATCTCTGGGGACAGGAGAGGTGTGGCGATCAGGGCAGGTGGAGACCAGCCACTCGCAGCCTGGCCTCAGCTTTGGGGGTGCAGGCACTAGATGCTGCCCCCAGACTTCCTGCCGGAGCTCACCAAAATCCTTCATGCTGTCTGGGTCCGTGTCATCCAGAAAGAAGTAGCCACACTTAACGGCCCGGTGCACCTCAAAGCAGAACCCCAAACACGAATCCTCGACCAGGTCTGCGTAAATCTCCTGAGCGATGGCCTGGGCCAGGGAGAGGGCCCATCACCATGGTCGCCCCCAGCTGGTGGCAACTTAGCAGTGGCTCTAGTGTGTCCCCCATTCTGGCCATGGCTTGCAGCAGCATGAAGACACCAGCAGAAAGAACTAGAGGCACACGTGGGGGTCCTCACCTCTAGTTTGCTGTTATCCAGGCCAGACAAAGACATTTCCTCCATTTTCATTTGTAAACTCTTGTGGAGACGGCGCTCTGACTGCTCATAGCACAACGGGTGGCAACTCGGCTGCAGAATGGAGGTGATCCTGTGAGGCCAAGGCAGCACAGAGCCTGCCACCTCTCCTCCCCATCAGTGGGGCCCTGTCAGCCCCCAGAGCAGGCTCTCCAGCCTGCATGGTCCTCAGCTGAAGCCCAGGGGCGTCCTTGTTCTTGCCCAGCAGAACTGGGATTCAGAGCCGACCCAAGTCTGGGTCTCCAAAAGCAGCAATCACCAGGTTCCCAAACTCAAACCCCTCTCGATACCCATGGTGCAATGCAGCAGGAGAGAAGGAACTCCAGGCCCAGGCCTCAGAGCAAAACCCACAGGGTGTGGCAGAGCCGCCTGAGCTTCCAAGGAAGCCTCGGGCTCCCAAGGTCCTACCAGTCACCTCTGGCAGCATCTAGGTAACCACTTGAAGGGTGCTGCTTCTAGAAGTGGGGACTGCCACGGACCCTGCCACCCTCGCCCCACTGTCCTCCGAGAAATGCGCCTGCTCCTCCTCGCGCGTAACAGAGTGGGGCGCCAAGGGGCATCGAACTGCATAGTGGGGGTGCGCGTGGGGCACACACGAGAAGGGGGACTGCCTACCTGCAGCCACCGGGACAGCCCCTCCCGCCCCATGGTTCGGCCCGGAAGTCCGACCGAGCGCCACGAAGTACGGGAGCCCCCTCCCGAGGCTACGGTCCGGGATACCCCCAGCAGCGGACGGAGCCAGGGTAAGGGGTAGGGTCGGAGCGCGAGCCTCATCGCCGGGACGTGGAGCCACGGGCCAAGCCGGCCCCGCCATTGTCCCGAACAAAGGCCCGCGCCCCTCCCGGCCCGCCGCGCCCCGCCCGTCCGAGGGGCCCGGCCGCGGCGCAGGGTGCGGGCCCTGCGCCGGGCGTCCCGCGCCGGCCAGGCCAGGGGAGGGGGCGCCGCGCGGGGAGGGGGCCGGGCCCCGCCCCCGCCCCGCCCCCCGCAGGCCCCTCCCCCGTACTCACCCCGCCCGGGGCGCCGCGCGGGGCCCGGCGGCCTCTCAGGGCCGCGTCCTCCGGCGGCGGCGGCGGCGGCGGCTGCTCCGGGGCCCCATGTCCTCGCTGCGCGCCCCGCTTCCCGGGGCCGGGGCCGGGGCCGGGTGCCCCCGCCTCGCCGCCTCACCGGGCGGCCATGGCCCCTTCCCCTCCCGCCGCGTCCCGTCGCCGCCTCCTCCGCGCCTCCGCGCCGCCGCGCCCCGCCCGCGCGCAGCCCCGCGCCGTCCGCGCGCCCCTCCCCCCGCCGCGCGCCAGCCCGCCTCTCCCGGAGCGCGCGCGCGGGCCGCGGCCGGGATGGAGGGATGCGGCGGGCGGACGCGCGCCCCCGGGCCTGCCTGCGCGCGGGCGCGGGGCCAGGCGCGGGTACGCGCTGGGCTCCCCCCCTTCCGCCTCCCGCCCCTCCGCGACACCCCGCCCTCGCCCGCCCTTCCTCTTCCTCTTTTCGCTTTCGCGCGCCCCGTGGCCGCCCGCGCCTGTAAGAAGCGTCCGCGCGCGTGCCTCTGCCCCGCGGCCGCGGCTCGGCAGCATTGGCTCTGGGGGGCGGGGACCGGTGGGGGGCGGGGCGCCACGCCGCCGTCCAAAGTACCGGCGCGCGGTCTGGGACAGGCCGGGGCGCGGCCTCGCAGAAGGCTCGACCAATCGCAGCGCCGCTCTGGCCCTCGGGGCCAATGGTGCGGCGGTGGGCGTGGCGACATTCAAGGTGAGCTGCGCGGTGCGCCGGGGGCGTGGTCGTCGCGGTCGGCCCGGGGGCGGGGCCGCGGTGGCGTCGAAAGCGAGCGCCGCGGGCTGCCGCGCCGCACTTCTTCCGGCCTTCGCCGCCCCTCCCCCGGCATGCCGTCCCCTCCGCTCCCGCTTCTCACTGCCCGCTGCCTGCTCCGCGCTCTACAGCCGTGCGCGTCCCGGGCGGGCGCCGGGCCCTGGCCCTGGTCCTGACCCTGGTCCGTCTCACCCTCCCCGTCCCTGAGGCCCTCGTCCCCGACTCCGACCACACCTGCTCGCCCTTCCTGCTTCCGGGCCCACGCCGGCCGCACCTCCGGAGGCGCTCCCGCCGACGCCCTCGGAGCACGTGCGCGCGCGGGTCCCTGTCGGGGAGAGGCCCGCTCTGCCGGATGAAGTCTGGACGCCGCGTTCTGACAGCCCTGTTTCCTCGTCCTCTGAGACCGTCGTTCGCTTAGTCCCCGGCAGACATTGATCGGGGCAGTGTTGTTAAGTAGTTAACAGGGTAGCCGGGCGGGGTGGCATTTGCCTATAATCCCAGCAGAGGCAGGAGAATGGCTGCGAGTTTGAGGCCAGCTTGGACTGTGTAGCAAAACCTGTGTCAACAAAGAAAAGACAAGATCAGGACACCAACTTAAATCTAACAAAAATAAGCTCCTTTTACCTGGCTTTCCGCAGTTATCAGTGGGCACGATGACAGTTCCAAGCCTTCTGAAGATAAACCCGTAAGGATGACCCTTTCTGATTGGTGCAAGGGCTCGGTAAACCTTACCTGTTAGGCTTGGTGTTTTGGTGCACACCTGTAATCTCTGCGCTCACTTAGGAGGCTGAAGCAGATGGATCTCAATGATTTCACGGTTAGCTTGGGCCACATAGAGAGACCTTGTCTAAAAAGAAAAACAAATCTCCAGGTGTGGTGGTGCACGCCTGTAATCCCAGCACTTGGCAGGCTGAGGCAAGAGAATCAGTGTGAGCTGGAGACCAGCCTGGCTACAGGAGTGAGCTCAAGGCCAGCCTGAACTGCATAGCAAGACCCTGTCTCAAAAAGAAAAAAACAAAAACACCTTTCCTGTTACTCTGAAGGCACTCCAGGGCCTGGGTTTCAGGGATGAGATGGAACAGCTTCCTCCAAGAGCCTGGGTTCTCCTGCAGCAGGATGAGGCACATAGATGGAGAAGGTTGGTGGACAGTATGGTTAGAAACAAGTCAAGCTGGAGCCAGGCATGGTGGTACATGCCTGTGATCCCAGCACTCCAGAGGATCAGTGTGAGTTCGTGACTAGCCTGGGCTACAAAACAAAGTAAGCTCAAGGCTAGCCCGGCCTGCATAGAGAGACCCTGTCTCAAGAAGAAAGAAAGAAAGAAGACAATCTGGTTTGGTGGCCCACAGTCATCCTCCCAGCACTCACTCTCAGAGGCTGAGCCCGGAGGATCACGAGGTGCAGCCCAACCTGGACAGTTTAGTGGCTCTATGTAAAGGGCTAGAGCTGAAAGCTCACTTTGAAGGCCTTGAGTCCGTTCCTCAGAACTACAGAAAATAAGTATATACAAGTACAAGACAGAAAGACTCAGAGGCCAGCAGCATGGGCTTCAGAAGCTGGTGGGCCCCAGGAATGGGTGAAAGGCGCAGGAAGAGGGCTAAAGGAGACACAGTTTTTGTTGTTTGTGCTTCAGGGGTTAAAGGAGGTAGAGACTCAGCAAAATGTTTATTCAGGAGTCCTCTGCATTGAGAGTGAAAATTGCCCCCCAATCCTGACTTTCTTTATGGATTCATGGTGAGGCTATAACTACAAGGTGTCCCTGGGTGACCTGGGGATGGTAGATCTGCTCCAGGGCTTCCTCTAGGGCTCTGGATCTCTGATTCCTGGCTGCGAGCAAGTGAGGGCTTCCCCCCTCCTCTGTCTTGCCCTCCCTGCCTTGCCTCAGAGCCCCCCTTCCCCCCAACTGTGGGCTGAAGCCTCTGCACCACCTATACCTCAACTACCTTTTCTGTCCCCTCCCCACCTGGGATTGAACTCAGGTCCTTGTGCTTGCCAGGCAAACGCTTACTCTACTGAGCTATCTCCCCAGTCCCCTACCTTCTTTACGTGTTTGTGTCAGTGTGTCCTCAGTGGCAGAAGTTGACAAGTGCAGTGGGGCATCTTGTGGAGAAGGAGGTGGGCACCAGAAGGTGGCTAGCCCAGTGTAGGACAGTGTGGTGGCCTGGAGTGGCTGCTGGGGGCTCAGATTTGGCAGATGTGGCTGTGGCTGTGGGCAGGGGTGGGCTAAAGCAGGAGCCTACAGCTGGGCTTTTCCCCTCCTGCTTCCTGTCAGGACTGTCCCAGCAGCCCTGCCCATGTGCTAACTTGCCTGTAATACCCCACCAGGGGTGAGAGGAAGGGGTGCACAGTAAGTCCCTGCACCATGAAAGCTGGAAACATCACTGAGCTCCCCATTTCCCTAGAGCCTTCACAGCCCCACTTGAGGCCAACCTCACCCCATTGTGTGTGTGTGTGTGTATATTATATATATATATATATATATATATATATATATATATATATACATATATACTTTTTTTTTTTTTTTGGCAGTACTGGGGATTGAACTCAGGACCTTGCATTTGCCAGGCAGGCACTTACTCCACTGAGCTGTCTCCCTGGCCCCAAGTACATTTCTAGATGCCTGGACCTTTCAGTTACCTCTTGGCCCATGCTGCCCTGGTGTTCCCACAGTCTCCACATTTGACAGATACCAAAGATAATAATGTTGGTGCCAGCTGAGACCCTTGGTCACAGCGACACACAAGAGAGATCTGGTTTTAGGCAGGGTTTTACCCAGCAAAGCCTGGAGTGGAGGAGATGGCATCCAGGCTGCTGGAGGAATCTGGGGACCTTTGGTCAGGAAGTGGCCTTCTCAGCAGAACCTGTGCTAAGGAGGCAGAAAACAGGCAGCACATGATCCCTGGGCTATGGCAGGTTGGCGTGGCTAGAGTCAGGCCAGGGGGCCAACGGGGCTAGAGCTGTCCTGAGGGGGGCACTTGTCCAGCGCGTACTCCTTGAGCGCCATGTTATGTGCAAGCAGGTGAAGCATCTTGAGAGACAGAACTGAGCAGACCCCCAGGAGCAGGGGAAGAGGTGGCCGGAAAGGCCAGGTAGTGGGGAGCTAGCTAAGAGACCGTGTTCCAGGCAGTGAGTGGGCAGGGGGCCCTTGAGATAGGGAGGGGAGGTATCAGACAGGCAAGGGGAGGGAGGCCAAGGAAAGACGGGGTGTTTCAGATACAGAAGTTAGCAGCTTTGCTGCTTATGTGTGTTGTGGGTTTTTTGAGATGGGCTCTTGTTGTGTTGCCCAAACTGGTCTGAGATTCCTAGGGTCAGGTGCCCAGTCGCTCTGCCTTGGCCTCCTGAGGAGCCAGGGCTGCAGGTACTTGCCATGTCTGGGTTCAGGTGTGTTTCTCAGACTTCACAGTGGCACAGGCTTGTTACTTGAGCATGGTAAAGGCCAAGGCAGGAGGCTCTCCATGAGTTCATAGCGGCCCTGGACTGCGTCACAAGATTTGTCTCCAAAATCCAGTACAAGAAAACAAGAGGCAGATAACAATGTGCAGTGTCTCAACCATTGTGAATGTGCTGCTGACATGTTTTGAAACTCTCATATTGTTATCTCTTTTTTTTTTTTAAAGAATTATTTATTTATTTTTCTTGCTTCAGAACTTTTATTTTCATATAGCCAGCTCAGCCTGCCCTTAGGGCAGGGCTGGTGCAGCATGTGGTGCCAGGGATTGAACCGCGGTCCCTGAAGCCGCCCAAGCTTTCCCAAGCAGGCGCTTTAGACCACTGAGCCATCCTGCCCCTATAATTAATTTTTTTTTTTGGTCTTTTTGAGACAGGGTCTTGTTATGCAGTTCAGGCTGGCCTTGAGCTCACTTTTGTAGCCCAGGCTGGTCTCGAACTCACACCGATCCTCCTGCCTCAGCCTCCTGAGTGCTGAGATTACAGGCGTGCGCCACCACGCCCGGCCAATATAATTAATTTTTTTTTTTTTTTAGAATTTTTT
>PVJA010046675.1:0-15017 GCA_004027025.1 Myocastor coypus
CAAGACCTGTATGACAAAACATGTAACGTTTGTACCTCCCAAGTTCGGTCAAATCTGCTCAGGATTTACTTTGAAACCATGTACAGTGCTTTGTAGAACTGTTGTCAGTGTCAGCCATCTGGATGAGTCACAGCCATTGCCTGACCAGTTTGCTCTCTGTGAAAGCCTGAGAGAATGTTTTTAAAAGTGAGGCCCTCAAATTTAAAGACCAAATGGACATCTGAGATGAATAGGCACTTCTCAGATGAATAAATAAAGATGGCATATAATTACATGAAAGGCATTTAAGAAATGCAAACTGAAACAACACTGAGATTCCATCTCACTCCAGGAAGAATGGCTATCATTGAGAAATCAATAACAAATGTTAGTGGGGCTGTGGGAAAAAAGAAACACTTCTCTACTATTAGTGGGAGAGCAAAGCCACCATGGAAATCAGTGTGGAGATTCCTCAAAAAACTAGCATTAAAGGTCCCATTCAACTCAGTTATTTCCCTTGTAGGTTTTTTCCAGAAGAATTTAAAACATCATAGCACCATGACAAATGTGCACCAATGTTTATAGCAGCACAATATAGCTATTTGTAATAGCTAAATCATGAAAACAACCCAAATACCCACCGACAGAGGAAGGGGTAAAAAAATGTTTTTTTTTTTTTGTTGTTGTTGTTGTTTTATAATGGAGTACTACTTAGCCATATAGAAGGATAAACTTGAGACTTTTATAGGTAAATGGATGCAACTCAAGATCATAATCATACATGAAATAAATCAGACCCATATATGTAAACATTGTAGTGTCTCACTTGTGCAAGAAACTGAATAAGTGAGTCAGATTCAAAATGTAATACATATTGTGAATTGGGGGAAAATTGTTTAAAATAAAAAACAAATTGTGATGGAGAAAAGGTAAATGAAGAAAGGGAAAAGGAAAAATATATATTTACAGACAACATAGTTATACAGCTAGTTTCTCTTGGTTCATTGAAAAGGTTTGTGCTAATATGGTTTGAACATGGTATCATGTCTATTTCCCATAGACATCAATAACTACTCTGAATAACTACTATAAGACAAAAATATGCCATGTATTGTAATGCTCCTGCTAACCTGCTTCAAAACTATTTTGTTGTTATTTTTTGTCTTTAAAATAAAAATATACACATCTGTGTACAATGAATGTATTTTTCTATTTTTCCCACTCAAATTCCAGGAACAGCCAACTGAGGAAAATAGAAAAGTAAAGAAGACCAGGCACTCAAGAGGCACACTAAAGTAATTAACCTGCTCTTGATGCTTCATGTCAGTGCTGTCCACTTTCTGCTTTTTACTTTTCATTGAAGTGTACTGTCTGTACATCTCTAAAGGGTACTTCATAACTCAGTATGTGAGTACAAAAAGTGAACAAGTCCAGGTAACAGCACTTCCATCTCTTCGACTATTAATAATTTGTGTGTGTGTGTGTGTGTGTGTGTTAGTAATTTCACATCCCTCTGTTCATTTTGAGAAATATAGATTGTTTTAAACAAGTTACCTTACTGCGCAATGAAAAATAGAACAAATTCCCTCCCTCCAGGTTTCTCACCCCTCTCTCATTTATTTTGCCAGTGTTTTGTTGAGAACTTTTGCGTATAATTTACCAAGGATACCATAAAAAGTAATACCAAATCCAAAGGTATTTATACTGTGTAAAAAGTCATTGTTTACAGAAATGCATTAGGCCCCAAAGAAACTCAGATTTTATTTTTCTTTGGGAATGAATGTTCCATAGACGTTTTGATGATGAGCTTGCGTTTCTGAGAACTGACCAAGCATAAGGTTAAGTGAGGCAGAAAAGGAGCAAATCCATCTCTCTGTGGTGTCCTCAGGGCCTAGCGGGCTAAGGGAGTCAAGATTCCTCCTATTTTCCTGAGCCAGATTGAGCTGGGCTCCTGTCACTGGCACCCAAGAGAATATTGACAGGTATATTTCCAAGGAAAAAAGTGATTGTTCTGAAATCAGCAGTGGTTTTTGCTATTCCAATGTTCCATGGAATGTAATTTCCTACAAATTATACCAAAACCTAGAAAGCTCAAAGCTGTATGTGGTTAGGTCAGGTCAGCAAAAGCAAATCCAGCAGCTTCCCGCTGTGCATGACCCCCTTGCATATTCTGAGCTACACAAACTTCTCCACATGTGCTCATGGTGAGATCATGATGACAGTGGCCGCCTCTGTGACACATACATACAAAAGGAAACATTGTGATATCAATGGAAATTATCTGTCTTTTTTTACGTATTTGATACAGGATCTCACTACGCAGATTGGACTCATAGTGATCCTCCTGTTTTCAGCCTCCACAATACTGGGATTACAGGCATCTGCTCAGACAGCCCTAGGAGCAGATTGGGGCCAGTATGGCATGTGAGACAATAGCTTAAAGAGAAAACTTTATTTTTACAGTTTAAAGGGGCATTAAAAATAAAATAGTGTAATACAAAAAGTTGTATAGTATACTAGATTTCTTGAATGATTAATTTGAGAATAGTTAATTCAGTATTACTTAAAATCTTCACAAATATTAACAACTGACAGACAAGACTATTCAATTAAAAATTTAAAGTCTGGGGGTGCAGTTCAGTGATGTGGTGTTTGCTTAGGAAATGCAACATCCTGGGTTTGCTCTCTGCCATGCAAAAAGAAAATAATTGCTTTAAATCAAGAAAAGTGAAATGAGACAGTAAGAAATTTGTGGCTTCTGGAGGGAAGAGCAAAGGGTTTCAGGTTCGGACAGTCTGGGAGACTGCAATCCCAACAAGACAAACAACAGGACTGGGCAGATTCTGTCGTCTAGCACCATCACTCTCTCACTCTCTTGCTCATTCTGTCCATAGTAGCTCAAAGTTGGTTGGGGGTTTTTTGTCTTGTTTTGGTTTGGTTTGTTCTGCAAATCCTACCATCAGAAGAATAATCCTGGTATGTGCAGAGCACATGTTAATTCTTTCCTTAACAGTCACGATAAAAGACCTTGGAACAACAAAGGAGCAAGACTGGCAGGCCCAGAAGATTTTTGAGAAATGTTCTGAATTTTGTCCATAAAGCCAGAAGCCAGGTGGAAATATATCCACGGGTCATCTCTGGAAGGAGACCGAAAAAGTGTAGGAAAGGCAACAGGCGTACCAAGGTCAGAGTAAAAGAAAGTCTTAGTTCTTGTTTCATATTCTTTAAAGTGCTATAATACTTAAAGCATTTGAGGATAGTCAAGATGAAGTAAGATAAAAATCTTCAGTATGCAGAAATCATGCACATGTAATAAAAGAATTATGTTAATATTTGTTTTAATATGAAAAGTTAAACTCTGCTTTCACTGGAAGCAGGGAGCTATTGGAAGAATACACTTAGTATATCTAGCAGGCTTCACAGTGACATGGGTAGGATTCTTTCTTTTTATCACTGGGGGCACAGCTGCTAACCTAGGGAACTGGCCATCTGTTTCCCTCCTCTCAGAAATGAGAACCTACTGCTTTCTTTAGCGTTTTCAGCATGCCCTTCCCCCGAAGTCCCCTCCTCAGTACAGGTGAGGATATTAGCCATCACTGAAAGTATAGCCCACTCTCTGTCATTGACCAGCACCAACCACAGTCACGTTTTCATGCCAACAGCTGGCATCACCTAAATGTAGGGAAGTCAGAAGTGATTATAGTATGTATCATACTATATCTAGATGAAATGTATCCCTCAATTTAAATTCCTTTAGAAAATCACCAAAAGTAGTTATTCTAAAGCAAACTTAGATAAGAATTACAAGAAAGTGTGCTGACTTAGGCAGATCAGAGCAGTCGGGAGTAGATACCCGGTGTGTTGTGCCGGCCATGCCCCCAGGGCACACTGAGACAGTGATTGAGACTGGGCATGATGGCGTGTGCCTGTAATCCCAGCGCTTGGAAGGCTGAACACAGGAGGATCACTATAAGTCCTATCTACGTAGTAAGACCCTGTGGACCCCATAGACCCTGTCCTAAAATACAGAAAGAAAGAAAGAAAGAAAGAAAGAAAGAAAGAAAGAAAGAAAGAAAGAAAGAAAGAAAGAAAAGAAGGAAGGAAGGAAGGAAGGGAGAAGGAAGAGGGCTGAAAAGAAACACTGATCTCAAATAATTACAGTCAAAAGATGTAACTTTTAAAAATTTTACAAAAGCATATGTAAAATTTCTCATTGCCAATTCCATGTCATGGATTTTGGTTTCTGTTTTTTTTCCATCATTTTGTCTATGTGACAGTAGGTACAATTTTTTCTGTCTTCAAGTGTACTAATTATTTGTACCTAATTTGTTCAATCTATGTATCAAACTCCTCATTTTATTATGTGTTTCTTCATTTGTAGAAGATATGTTTGGATCATTTTGAAATCTATGTTGCTTTTCATTGTTTCTCATTCCTGCAAACATCCCGAAGGTTGCATCTATTGTTTTATAGACAGTCTGTGTGCCATGGCTGATACTGCCAACATCTGCGGCCCTTATGGGCCCTCTGCTGGTACTGCCCCTTCTTGCCCTTGGTGAGATGGATGTCTTTTACGGATCAGTGTCCTTGAAAATTTATTTGCAAGAATATTTTAAGGCATAAAGTAAAAGTATCTCCCTCCAGAGAAGATTAGTTTACTTCTGTCCCACCAGTCTGAGACCTGGTAGTTTATGTTCCAGATGTGAAATGCATCCTTTTTTTATATAATCTCAGCCTGGAAAGGCAGGTGAGTATGTGCTCTTGTAATTCAAATTTAGTCTACCAAAGATTATGGCATGTTGTCTTACTTTAGAGACAGCCTTCTGTGCACCTTCCATGTCAAGCAGAAATAGGGCTTTAACTTCTATCATTATCATAGAGACATTTTCAAAATCTAATTTTACATTTACTGCATTTTCAAAGCCTCCAGGACAAAATGAGCTCTCAAGTTGGCTTTTGTTACCACTTTAGATTTCCATTTTCCTTTTCGCTTGTGTCCTCGCTATGTTATTAGCTAGTTTTTAGAAAGGTTTTTAAATAACATATTTAAGCGGTTTAGTTCTTATCAGAAAGAATGTTGTTCCAAAATCAAGACCACAAATACTGGAAACAAGAAATCATCTTTCAAACCTCAAAATATTTTTAAGCAACAGGAAAAGCAGTGGTGACAACTTCATATTTGTGTGAAAATGGAGAATTGGTGCCTACACACAAATACTCTAGAGTAAGTAGTATCCTGCGCTCTAGGGTTTTATTCATGGAGTATACCTGAAAGCAGAGGATGGGGTGCCAGAGCCTGTGGAGCATTTTCCCTGATTGTACTTTCATGGAATTGAGACCGCAAGGGCATCAGGCCAACAGCGACTGAGCTCCAACTACTAATAGGGTTTGGACCTTTCGCCTCTGCTTGTGCTTCAGTCCATGACCTTCTCTGAACTCATGGAGAGTTAAGGCTGTTAGCTTAAAACATGACTTATTTCCAAATGTTAATTTTTCTCCTGAATTTGTTTCTGCTGTTGCTATGAGAAAACTCTTGCCTAAGTCATTGATTCTACGTAGTTACATAGAAAAAAAAAAAAAAAAAACTGACAAAACCTTTACTATGCTTTTTTAGTAAAAAAAAGAGTTTACTGAAGTTTTGGCGCTGGTGTACACATGAGTGGGGAAAGTCTGAGGTGCACACAAGCACTAAGACAAGGCTAGTGTCATACATCTTAGTCATGGGGCTGGATAGATGGAGACCAACAGAAGAGTAATTTTTAATCATTGTTTCAGTTTTTAGGACTAGAAAGAATGACACATCCAATCTGGATGCCCTAAGAGTCCAGCCATCTAAGAGTACATAGAAACAAACATCTTGAGAAAGAAATGCTGAGCAGTTATTTTGTTGTATAACTTTACTAGCAAAACCAGAAGAGATTTGGCTATGTTTTAAAGACAATGTTAAAATTATATATAAACTGTATATGTGAGGGCTGGGCGAGATGGTTCAGTGGTCTACAGCACCTGCTTAGGAAAGCTTAGGCAACCACAGGGGTTGCAGTTTGATCTCCAGCATTACCTGCTTTGCCAGTCCCACCCCCAGGGCAAGCTGAGCCAGCCATAATATAAATAAATAAATGAATAATAAATAATAAATAAACTATATATGTGAAAAGGTCAAAGAAATATTTTTGTGAACCTGTACTTCTCAGATATGTACCCAAATACTCAGTGTTCCTATGAGTTCTTCACTTAACCACTTCTAAGATGCATTTTTTGTTTCTGAAAAAATCTATAACATTTTATCTATATCTACAATTCTAGATATTTTGTTCAGATTACCAACACAACATTTGTCAAACTAAAGGATCATCAGATATGATGTCATGATATTTTCAGATTTTGAGTTAAAGAAATACTCTACTATGTATTCCTAATGCATCAAGAATACATTTATTGATAATTAACTTATTGAGGCTATATCTTTAAATAACATTATTAAATGCTTTCTCATACCAACCATTGTATTAAGTGTTCTGTTTACAATACTACTAATATTTAATCCTGGAAGTCAGTAGCATTATAATAATCCCTATTTTGCAAGTGGGAAACACAGAAGCTATTTGGCTAGCACAACAAAAGCTCATAACTTGTTTTAATCCTTGAACAGGATGAAATTAAAATCCTAGTTTGCACAGCACACATGCAGAAGACCAGATATTCTGAAGCAAAATTAGACTGCCACATCATTTATCTCCAAGGGATGCACAGTCTTTGTATTTCCAGACAGAAATTTTTCCATTTTGCTAGGAGCCACAGGTATATGATCAAGCCAGCCCTTGTTACTAGCAAAATAGGTTATGTTTTTCCAAAACAATATGCAGATATTTCCCACCATTTTGAGGCATTCAACTCTGAAAAGATTATAAATCTATGAATGCTTTCTTGACATTAAATATGGCCTTATTAATTGTAATGGTTCCCCTGGAGGGAAGATTTCACCATACTGAAACTAGGCAAGACATGTAACTTGTCATGATCAGGAGGTAGAGGGCTAGAGGAAACTGAAGAGGGCACTCCAGAGCTGCTGTGCTTTCTTTTAATTGTTGCCATAAATTCCATCAGAGACTGTATGCAAAAAGGCTGAGCACCTGTCTACCCCTGAGCACATGTAGGATACCTGTGAAAGTGTGATGGGCACACACTAGGAGGGGGAGGAAGTTTTAGTAACCTGTGAGCTTTGGAGTCATTGGCTACTGTTGCTTTCATGAGTCTTGACTTCTTCATCTATAAAACGGAAAGATAATTCTTATATGTGGACAATGTGAGGGTAGGAAGAGTAATTTAAGGAAATGGATTTAAAAGCTAATATACTGTCATATGCAATATTTGATAAGTATTATTTCCCTTTCTGTTGTCTAACCATTTATTCATGTTACACATTCACATCTCAGGCATATGTCTGAGCGTTTACATTTCTGGAGTATACTTCCTCCAACAAAATTAACACACTTTCATGAAAAATTGGGTAACAAGTAAGATTATTTGGGGAAGAAAATAATAGCAAAATAGATTGCTGCATTCCTCATGCATTGAAGACTCTCTACTGTGTACCACACACTGCATTTACTTTTTGTATTATACAGAGAGAAATTCAGTCTTTTAACCTAGATAATAGATAAACTAGTTGATTTATTGAACTTTGATTTTAAAGCTTTGTAGTTTGAGAAATAAACTAAAAACCAGTTATATTTTTTTCCAGTATATTAATTTTAACCATCAAAGTTCTATTCCTGTATTATTGGGTCTACATTAATGATTAAATAAGCCTATTGATAATATCAATACAGACACTAAATATTTATGCTGTTCTAAAAATCGTTTTCAATAAATACTCTGTATGTATAAGCATATCTAATTGCTATTTTCTGTTGCATGTAACACAGCAATAAAGCAGTATAAACACTCATTATCAAGTCCTCAGATATAGATTCTCTCTTCTGAGGTAGTTCTGTGTTTCATTCTTTGGTTTTTCTAACTCACACACATTATAAAGATAATTTCTATCCCACCAAAAGCCAACATATAGAGCAAATAAAGTTCTTTTTCTGGCCTCAAAGAACTCAGTACAAACACTATTCACAGAACTCTGATGCTATCTCCAATTGCTATTTGCTAAGAACTGGATGGGGATCCTCAGAAAGATTTATTGTATGATGGCATACATTTCCTATTGTACAAGACAAGGCACCAAGTTCCCTGCGAAGGCTAAGCAGACATCACTAAACTAAACATCCTAACCGCGCTTTGCTCCATACTCTGTTAGCACTGCTTCACGAAAGATCTACTGTAACCACTGGCAAGTATTTTAGTCAAGTAAAATAAAGCAATTGTTTGGGGTACAGTGCTTTGCTGCCAAGTTCTCTCAACAAGATTAATAACTGAAATACACAGCCAAATGAATTACATGCTTTCTTTCAAACGTTTAACTAATCATCTACACATGTACAGGAAAAACATGTACAAGACTAAAATGCACTCTCTGCCACTTTAAATAAAAATGTATCCTATACCTCCCTTTGCATATTAATCATTCTCTAAAGTAAGTATGTGAATTATAAATCTTCCTAAATAAAATCCTACTAAAAACAAATGCAGCTTGTAAGGTCAGCATTCAGGAGGCTAGGCAGAAGAATCATTGTGGGTTCAAGGCCAGCCTAGGCTACAAAGTGATCTCAAGACAGCCTAAGCTATATCCTGTCTCAAAAAAGACAAAAACCAACCAACCAGACAAACAAATAAAACAACAACAAAAAGAAAACAGATGTAGAAAGACCCAAAATGTTCATTTTAGTGTCCCATTCCTGAACGAGCATTAGTCTTAACTGAATGAAATTGAGCTGAGTGAATAGAACTAATCATGATGCTCAGATCTAAGTAGACTTCCTGAAAACACATAGAGCAAGAGTTGTAAAGAATAAGAGTTACTGTGGGGAAAAGTTGTACCCTATTTTTCTGCTCGTGATCTCCCTTTTTCAGCTTCTGAAATGCCTCTTGGCTGTTAGCCCATGCCCCACCAAAAACTAATGTGTCTGAATTTTTAATTTGGTAGCTTACCATTCTAGAGTCATCTTCCAAATATATTGCACTACTCCTTATCATCATGTAGCAAATTTTTCTCTAAGTTCATAGCTCCTGGCAAGGGCTGTTATGGTTTGTGTCTAGTTGTTGTCCCCGCAAACCCTCATGCAGTCTCTGGGCAGGTTTCTAGAGTTTGTGATGAATTCATGGCTCAACACTGGGATTATGGGTGTGAGAGCTGCACCCGCCCTGGGGCAGGTAGTCTGAAGGCAATAGAGGGAAGGCAGAGGGGCCGGCTCTGCCTCTGCCCCCTGCTGCCCTGCTCCTCCCTTCTCTCTCTTGCTGTCCTGCTATTGTCTGCTGCCATGTGCCATGTGCGGCTCTGCCTTGGAGCCAGCTGATTAGGAACTAAAATCTCCACTAAGTGTGAGCTAAATAAGCCTTTTCTTCCTTTATTTTAAATATCAGGCACTTTGTTCCAACAATGAAAGAAAAGTAACTGAGATAGCTACATACCCTTTAAATTATATCTGCCTTACTAGAAGCATGCATGCAAACCAAGGAATTTATATTTTCATTCAGGGGCAATGGCAGACTCTTATTACGGAAGACATTCAAAGTATTTTATAAATTCTTTATTATGATATTATATAGACATATACTGAAGTTTAATCATAGGTAAATGCTGGCTAATGGCATTATAAGTGTAAACAAACAGGTAATTATCCGCCAAATCTCAATACAAAAGATGAAATGTTGGTAGCCCTACTTAGTCTGATGTAGACTTGGGTATAAATACATACATGTACATATGTACATACACACATAATATATACATTTATATGTATGTGTATATTTATATGTATATGTATATTTATGTATATATGTGTCTGTATGTAGTTCATCAGTTTAAAAAGGATATTATTTGGCAAAGTCTCCAATTTATGAACAATATGTGAACGTAATCTTGGCTTGTACTCTCTGCTTCCATCTGGCCAGATGCCTTATGACTATTTCACTCCCTGCATGTATTTCCAACAAGTAGAAAGGGGCAATGAAAAGTGAATATTAAATTAGTAATCTAATCTGCTTATTATTAGCTCCAGGGGGAGTCTATGAAAACAGCATTTGTGAGTCACTTGTGAATATCAGTTTCTTCACTTTATCTCTAATCTGATCACAACAGGTATTACTGCCCAAATGTCCCATTTCTAAGGTTGACCTATGTTTATTGAGTAAGCCATAAGCACTCTTTGATATTCATATCAGATCATATGTAGAGCCACAGCAAACTTGATTCCAGAAGTCCTTGTTCGGTGTTTTATGTAATTACATTTGTGCTGTTTTCACACTGCAGCTTAATCTCTCTGTTATTTCTGAAAATGTTTAGAATATAGCATGTTGATGAGTACAGAATTTTCCATTTCAACCACAATTTCTAAATTTCAACTACAATTTATAAATTGCAAAGGCAGAAACTTTGGAACAACATATATATCTCCTATGTCAGAACGTTCTGTTGCTTTAAAAAAAAAAAATAAAAGAATGAGCAATCACACGTAAGTCTCAAATTGTTAGGGAAAGTATGCCTGTTCTTTTCATTCTCCAAGTAAGCTTTAGCCTAAGTGTGGTTTCACTCCTATGATAGATAGGACGTGTAGTTGGAGTGGGAGCATGGTCATCCTTACTCCCATGCTCTCTCTGGGCTCTCAGTTGATCCATTCTGTACCTTCCCCAAAACCCAATATCAAATTACAAAAGTTCTAAAGCTTTCACCATTAGTTTGCTAAAAAAAAAAAAAAACACATGCAGTATTTTATCTCAGAATGTGATAGTATTTTAATGATACTGCTTCCACAAAATACAACTGCTAGGCAAATCATGCCAACTATCTGCTTTGCAGGCAGGTCAGTGTACGGGCCGTGTACAGCCAAGTGGGCCTCATTATCCCTGATGAATAGGAGAGCTATAGATACAGGAAGCTTGTTTGTGGCAGAATTTATGAGCAAATCATAAATATTTAATATTGGAGGACAACAACTGTGTGAGATTGTTCTTCCTCCTCTTGGTTATACTGCCTAATCAGTCAACTGTGAGCCAATCATGGTCTCACTTGCTTGTAATCCCAGCATTCTGAAAGGCTTAGGGGAAAGATGGTGGCTTCAAGTCCAGCCTGAGCAATTCAATGACTTAGTGAGAACTTGTCTCAAATTTTAAAGCAAGGCTGGGACATCACCAAGTTTCATCTCTTCTGTTTTGGAGGCTCAAGAGGATCCTTGCAAGGGTAGGAGATTGACATGAAGAATACTAGAAACCTTGGAAGCTTAAAAAGTCACCCAGATCATCAAGCTTCAGCAAAGCCCATAGACATATATAGGAGCATCACTTCAGAGAGGTGTGGTGTGGACAGAATGTTGGCATAGTGCAGAAGAACAGAGAAGTGGCATGGACATACACTCAGCATGTACACTCCCCAAGAATGACACAGAATGAGCATGTTGATGTATCCTAATGTGGCAAAGAGGCGTGTGAACACCAGAACACAACCAGAACCGGGGTCTGATCACAGAAAGTCACGCACTAACTAAAGAGGCCTAAAGTTGTAATGGAGTTTCCTACCTTGATTGATTTTTGTCCATCAACAAAAAATTCTAAAAATACTAAAAATCAAGCCATCAAGATGCATCAAACAAGTTAAATTACCAAAAGCTTATCTAATATGCACTGCAGTGAGTGAAGTTTCAGGCACAGAATTCAAATATTAAATGTTTAAAATGTCCAAAGAGATGAAAAATGAAGCAAATATAAAAATGCATGAGATGAACTAAAAGATATTGTAAATAAACAAAGGATTTAATTAATAAGATATTTAATGAGTTTAAAGAAGACATAAGCAGCTAATTAAATTAAAGAATCAATGCACAATATGAATGAGAGGCTATGAATAAAAAAGAATTATTTAATATTCTGGATATGAAAAAAACAAAATTCAAAGCCATATCATGAGACAGATCCAATAAGGGAACAAAATATCAGAATTTGAGGACAAGAAGAATATAGTAGATCACTACTCAGTGATATTCTAAAAACAAGAAGAAATGACAAGCAGTTAGATCAAGAATCCCTGGTTGACACTAAAAAACTAAAAAACAGGTACCTACAGCGTATTTTATTCAACAATAGGACATACATTCTCATTAGCCAATACCACTTTGTCCAATGTAGACCACATCTTAGACCATAAAGCATGCTTATATATTATAGAACTAAAATAATCTCTTATATCTTACCAGAACATAACATGACACTAGAACTTAACAGTAAAAGAAATTACAGAAAATATACAAACACATGGAGATTAAATAATATATTGTTGAAATGAGCCATAGAAAACAGCATTACAGAAAATTCTTCAGGGGATTCTAAACAGAGACAATGAGGACAATATCCCTAAATATTGCCAAAGAAAGATCATATCTAACTGGGAAGTAGTTAAACAAACTTAAATTAGTAAGGAATCAGCACTGAAAAGAATGCCATGACAGGAATCAATAAATATCTGTCAAGAATAATGTTCCATGTAAATGGCTCTAGCTCCCCAATCAAAAGACAGAGCCTAGAATTACAGCAAAAAACCAAAATTCAAATATGTGTTTCTACCTGCAAGAAACATGTCTCAACCACAAAAAAAGACATACTCAAAAAATGAATGGTAAATGATACTCCATTTAATTCAACACTCAAAGAAAGCAGGAGTAAATATATTCATTTCAAAATAGAACTCAAGCCAATATTGATCAGAAGAAACAAACAAGGTCACTACCTACTAAAAGGAGAACAATTCAAAAGAAAGAGAAAACAACTGTAAACATGTGTGCAAATTTTATTTTATTTTATTTTACTTTACTTTACTTTACCTTATTTTATTTTATTTTATTTTATTTTTTTATGGCCGGCTCAGCCTACCCTGGGGGCAGGGCTGGCACAGCATGTGGTGCTGGGGATCCAACTGCGGTCCCTGTGGCTGCCTAAGATTTCCTAAGCTGGCACCTTAGACTACTGAGCCATCCTGCTGGCCCCATGCATGCAAATTTTATAAACAAAAACTACATAAAAGGACAAGCAGACATTGATATTAATATAACCTTAGAGAGAACCTAAATACTCCATTCTCCCAAACAGATGGATTATGATATGTTTGAAATAATCTACTTGTGGAGGAGACAGCTCAGCAGCATAAGTGCCTGCCTGGCAAGTGCAAGGTCCTGAATTTAATCCCTGGTACAAAAAAAAAAAAAAAAAAAAAAAAAGTTTGTTGAAATACCTTACTCAAGTAAACAGGCCAGCCATGTGGAGGACCACCTGAGCAGCTCTCCTTGAAGGAAGAGCAACTGTCTCTATTTTGACTGAGTCTGGCCCTATTTCCTTGTGTTGATATGTAGGAGCTGGCTAGGACTTTTGTTTATCCTTTCATTTGGCCTTAAGCAATGCATATTGGTCTAGCTGAGGTGTTGATGATAGTCTTTGAAGGTGGTATCCCTGGTAACCTATACCTGCTGCTCCTTAATATGAGCCGGGATGTGACAGGTCAAATTGCTGATGCTCAGCACTGCCAGCTGGGGAAGAGCCTCGAGACAGAGGCTATGACTCCCTGGGACTTGAAAGACTACATCAAAGCTGAAGCACCAGACTACCCAAAACATTAGATACTATGTAAATAGCCTTATGCAGATTACTCTCTCTGCATATCCTCTGCAAGTGGCAGATGTAAATGCAGGACCCCCACCTAGCTCAGCTCATAGCATTCACTACCTCGCACAATTCTCAGTCATTCTTCCTCAAGTCACTTCTCCACTGAATAAATCTGGGTGAGGCCTTGGATGGCTCTTTTTGTTCTAGAAGACCTTCTTTGTGGCTGGACTTAGAGCCCTATGACTCCTCAATAACTATGAATATGTTTTAGTGTCTTTATTTTCACCGTGGGTTGCGTGGGAAGTGGTAGATTGGAATCATCTTGGTGAGATTCCAATAAGGTGACTTTGGGATTATAAATACTGACTTCTCGAGTCAAAATGAGGACCTAGAAGGGACTCCTACAAGCCAGACCAAAAAATAAAACAAACAAACAAACTGTCTTAGTTACTCTTCTATCATTGCTGGGACAAATACCTGACACCAAAAATGAAGGAAGGAAAGAAAGGTTTATTTACATCACAGTTACTGGAGGTTTCAGTTCATATTCAGCCGGCTCCAAGGCTGAGTGGATCAGGGGAGAGAGCCGCAGTTCATGACAGTGGGACATCAACAAAGTGGTGACAGAAGCAACTGACCAATCAGGGCAGCAGAGAGCAGCAGCGTGAGTGTGTCTCTCTGTCTCTCTTTAATCACATTCAGGCTCTCTGCCTCAGCCTATCTGCCTTAGGCCACACCCATAATCCCAGAAGGACTCAGACCCATAGTCCACTTATGTGGATCATGAGTGAAGTCTCAAACTCTGGAAGTCCCCGCCCCATGATTGCATAAGGCTTTGGGGGGACAACTAGACATAAGAGGGAAGCTACTGAAGAAATGACTCAACAGATATCTACAGTGTTTCATTCAACAACAGAATAACATTTTATTCAATGTAGATCATATCTTAGCCCATAAATCATGCTTATATATTATAGAACTAAAATGACCTCCTTTCGGTTCCTGGCCCCACTTGCCACGCCAATCCCGGTCTCAAGCACACTGAGCCAGCGATGGAGTCTGGGCATGGTGGCATGTGCCTATAATCCCAGCACTTGGAAGGGACAAGCAGGAGGATCACTATGAGTTAGTAGTGAGACCCTATACAAAAAAAGAAAAAAGAAGCCGGGCGTGGTGGCGCACGCCTGTAATCCCAGCACTTGGGAGGCTGAGGCAGGAGGATCAGTGTGAATTCGAGACCAGCCTGGGCTACAAAAGTGAGCTCAAGGCCAGCCTGAACTGCA
>PVJA010046676.1:0-14998 GCA_004027025.1 Myocastor coypus
CCCCTTTGCCTGCCGCGGTCGGGTCCGCGGCCTGCGCTTTAGCGGTCTGTGGTGTTCCCAGAGCAGCCGCCCCCTCCCCCCGCCCCGTTCCCGGTTCCAGTCCCGCTGGTAAGTCTGAGGCAGTCGCCGTGCTGAATCCCCTAGCCCTGCGCGGCATATGGGGGTCTCCGCGCCTTGTGGGGGCGAAGAAGGAAGTGACCTGGTCTGGCACCCGAAGGAAGGCGGGTGGCGAAGGACTGAGGCGGGATGTGGAGGTTCCTGTAGCGGGGCCCTGACAGCCTCCCCAGACTCTGAGAAAAGGAGGGGCCTGGCTTTTGCTTGGGAAGGATAAACTTCGGGACCCTGGGGAAAAGCGTCGGGAACAGTCAGTCCTGCGGCGTTGGGAAGACGAGGGCTCTGCCAGGGCTGCCACCGGCGAGAAGGGCCTGGCTCGCACGAGTGCCGGGATGTGGGTGGGCCGCGGGGTCACTACCGGCTGGCTTCTGGCGAGCTGTGGAACTGCACGAACTTCTCATCTCCCAGGAAACGGGCCAGGGTGAACCAAGGAAGCGGGAGAGGGGTGCCCCAGAGGCTGCGAACCTTTAAGAAGGGGTGGCCCCAAATTCTTCCATGCTAGCACCCAAAGAGTGGGAGGAGGGAGGATCCCAGAGACAAGGAGAGCTTGGAATTTAGTATGCTCCTGTTTTCCCAGCCGACGTGAAGATGAGTAGCTCAGAAGAGGTGTCCTGGATTTCCTGGTTCTGTGGGCTCCGCGGCAATGAGTTCTTCTGCGAAGTGAGTTCTCTTCTGCTCCCCTCCTTGCTTTCTCCACATGTGCCTGGTCACACTTCCTCTCGGCTCCTACACGCTTGTCTTACACACCTGTAAGGACCCTCCTTCCTGTGGAGGAAGGATCCTATCAACAGCTCCCCACTAATGTGTGTGGGAAAGAGGCAAGACTGGGGCCCAAGTCCCCACACTGCCATCCTGTAGCCATATGACACTTGACCAGCCACCCTGAGCCTTTTCTGTTACTAGAATGGCATTGGTAGAGCGCTTGTGAAGGCTGTTGGGAGCATTGAAATGCTACCTGTCAGGGTGTTTAGTAATGTGTGAAGGTGTGTTAGTGTAAGAGATTCTAACTGCCTTCAGAAACTAAGCTCTTCAGAAGGTAAGCTGTTCCATTGTCCTCAGAAAGCCAGCTGCCCCTAAGGAGAGGGCAAAGCTGGTTTCTGGTTATGAGATGCAGAAGTAGAGACAGTGACCTTGACAGGAATGCCTCTGCTCGGATGTGCTGTACCTGCGGATTGTTAGAAGAGAAAAGCTGAGCCTCTATGGGACAGGGTGTGTGTAAGCTGGGAGAAGACACTCAAGGTCTTCTGTAGAGTTGGGAGCTGAGAATGGGAAACCGGAAAAACTACAGCTCGTTAAGGACGAGGCCTCAGTGCGAGCACCTTACCTTGGGCGAGGTGGGGATTGTTACCTGGATTAACCTTTTGAATTCTGTGTCTCGATAGGTGGACGAAGACTACATCCAAGACAAGTTTAATCTTACTGGGCTCAATGAGCAGGTGCCTCACTATCGCCAAGCTCTAGACATGATCTTGGACCTGGAGCCCGGTGAGACAGCCCTGCTGGGGCTTAGTACATGGGAGTGAGCGTTATTTTTTTCTCTCTTTATTTTTTGTACTGGCAATTGAACTCATGGCTTTCGCAGTACATACCACCACACTCAGCACTTAAATTCTTAAATTTCCTTCTGGTTCTCCAACTGCTGTAATCCAGGATCCCTGCTTTATTTTGATCCCGCTTGACTCCTGCCTGCTGAATTTGTAACTCCAATTTTGTTCGGAAGGCTGCTTCCTTTGTGGGTCTTACTTGCCACTCCCTTCTCCAGCCTTGCACCTTCCAGTCGGGGTGTCCAGGCATTGACGTCTTTGCATTTCTATGTTCAGGAAGGAGTTGGGAGGGAAGGAAGGGAGCAGAGGCTGAGGGGTGTGGAGAGAAGACAGCTGCACTGAGTGGAAGGGTCAGATGCCCAGGCAATGAATAGGGTGAAGTTCAGGGGTGGGTGCTGAGCGGACTGGGCAGTGAGTGGCCCTGGGCCATGGGTGGGGTTCCTAGGAAAGCTGAAAGACAAGCGGTTGCATTGGCTGGTCCATGTTTCATCAGATGAAGAGCTGGAAGACAACCCCAACCAGAGTGACCTGATCGAGCAGGCAGCCGAAATGCTTTATGGATTGATCCACGCCCGCTACATCCTCACTAACCGTGGCATCGCCCAGATGGTGAGGCCTCTGCTCCCACTTGATTCCTCCTGAGGCAGTAAGGGAAGCAGAGTATCCTGGAGCAACAAGTCCTGCTTCCTTCCCACCCATGAGTCTAGCTGAGGAGAGGGAAAAACCTCAGCCAGGGCCTGGAAGTTGAATCCTTACTGGGGTCAGGCTGAGGCAGGTGTTTTGTGGAAGGAGACAAGATTTTGGGCAGGCAGTTGTTGAATGCTGCTGCTTCAGGAAACATCAAATAGCACTGGTGTTTGCAGCCCACCGAACAGGAAGAAAGGCAGTAGAGGAGCTTGAGGGCTTGTCTGGCCAGAGAAGGGACTTCTGCTCAGAGATGGGAGGCTCAGGGATGCGGGTTGGGCTGGGGAGGAGCTGCCTCTTCCCACGTACCTGCCAACCCCTGCCGTTGTGTTTACCTCAGTTGGAAAAGTACCAGCAGGGAGACTTTGGCTACTGTCCCCGTGTGTACTGTGAGAACCAGCCAATGCTTCCCATCGGTGAGTGTTGGAGAAGGGAGGGGAGGGCACTTCTCCAGGAAGTGGGCCGTCCTCCAGAAATGTGGGTCTCCTTCTGAGGATCAGTGCCTGGGTCCTGGGGGAGGCTGGTCAGAGCGGGAGGGGCGAGGCCTACAGGCTCTGTGGGTGTTGCAGGCCTCTCGGACATCCCAGGCGAGGCCATGGTGAAGCTCTACTGCCCCAAGTGCATGGACGTGTACACACCCAAGTCATCGAGGCACCATCACACGGACGGCGCCTACTTTGGCACTGGCTTCCCTCACATGCTCTTCATGGTGCATCCCGAGTACCGGCCCAAGCGACCTGCCAACCAGTTTGTGCCCAGGTGGGGAGCAGGAACAAACTCTCCAGTGGTCAGGTGAAAGGGCCAAGTAGCACGCCCAGAAGAGGAGAGATGGGCATAAGCTTTCTCGAGGCCTGCGCCTCCCAGAGTTAGGCCTCCTCCTCACCAAGTGACTAGGAAATTATTTTATTGACAGTGCCTCAGTTTCCTTGTCTGGAACACAGGTGGTGCTGGTACACACCAGGCAGTGTCCCTGTGTGCATTGTTTAGAATCACTTGGAACGTTGTGGAAGCGGTAGCTATCACTGTGCAATCCCAGGGGCTCTGCCTTTTACTGGACCTCAGAGCTATTGGTTAAGCATGGTTTATTCTGTACTAATGAAGAAAAGCTCTGCTTTGTACTGAAATAAGTAGTGATGTGTATTGTCTAGAATTTGAGTTTCTTTTTTTTTTTTGGGGTGGTACCGGAGATTGAACTCAGGACCTTGTGTTTGCCAGACAGGTGCTTATTCTACTGAGCAATCGTCAGTCATCTCCCCAGCCCTCTTTGAGTTCCTTTTTGTCTTTTTCAGTTTTTTTAAATTTTTTTTTTTTTTTTGTCTTTTTGAGACAGGGTCTCGCTATGCAGTTGAGGCTGGTCCTGCACTCACTTTTGTAGCCCAGGCTGGTCTCGAACTCGCACCAATCCTCCTGCCTCAGCCTCCCGAGTGCTGGGATTACAGGCGTGAGCCACCACGCCCGGCTAGTTTTTTTAAATTTTATTTTTATTTTTTTTCTTGTTTCAGAACTTTATTTATTTTTATGGCCGGCTCAGCCTGCCCTGAGGGCAGGGCTGGCGCAGCATGTGGTGCCAGGAATCAAACCACTGTCCCTGCAGCCGCCTAAGTTTTCCTAAGCAGGCGCTTTAGACCACTGAGCCATCCTGCTGGGGCCCCCCGTTCTTGTCTTTTTTCTTTTTTTTTTTACTATTTTGTTTTTTGGTACAGGGAATTGAACTGTAGGCCTCGCACTTGCTAGGCAGGCACTGCGCTGCTGAGCTACCTCCCCAGCCCGCTGGCCCCCTTTTTGTGCCTTGTCCTGTGTGGGGACAGGATCTCTGTGTTGCGCAGGCTAGGCTCAAGTTCCTGGGCTCCAGGCCAGGGGGTCTCTCTCTGCCTCAGCTTCTCCAGTAGCTGGAACTAGAGGTGCACACCACTACCCCCAGCCTGGAATTGGAGTGTGAGTGGATGTCTAGACATATTTCCAAATATTGATGAGCAAATTAACTGGAGGCTGATGTCCATAAGCCCTTGGAGGAGGAGGAGCTGGGGGTGGCGGCCCAGCCAGCATGGGATTCACCCTGCTCTCTCTGACTTCTGCCCCGGCCCAGGCTCTACGGTTTCAAGATCCATCCGATGGCCTACCAGCTGCAGCTGCAAGCCGCCAGCAACTTTAAGAGCCCAGTCAAGACTATTCGCTGATTCCCTGCCCCACCTGCCCTCTCACATGCATTTCCTTTGCTGCCATCCTTTCAGGAGTCCTCTCTGGTTTTTAGTTTAAATTAAAGGTCATTATTGTGGTAGGGATATGAAATAAAGTGGAAGAAAAGGCCATGAGCTAGTCGGCTGTGCTTGTGGTTGGGAGGGGAGGTGGCGGTGCGCAGGGCCGAGGGACACTCGAGGCCCAGCCCCCTCCCTAAGCTGAGAACAGATTGGTGCCGTGGATCCGGGTGCTGCCCTTAGAGGGCAGAGCAGGGCAGGAATACTTGCTCTTGATGGCTGTTTCTCCTGTAGCAGCCTCACCCAGTGGTACTGTCAGTATCGTTGCCTTTTATGTTCCTTTGTTTCTTGAGACGGCTGCACCACACAGCATGCAGGCTGGCCTCAGGCTCACAGCAAGCCTCCTGTGTGGGCTTAGTTTTCAGTTTTGGCTTTAAAAAGAGTGTGGGCCGCCGGGCGTGGTGGCTCACGCCTGTAACCTCAGCACTTGGGAGGCTGAGGCAGGAGGATTGGTGCGAGTTCGAGGCCAGCCTGGGCTACACAAGTGAGCTCAAGGCCAGCCTGAACTGCATAGCGAGACCCTGTCTCAAAAAGACAAAAAAAAAAAAAAAGAGTGTGGGCCATGATGGTGCACACAGTCCCAGCACTCGGGAGGCTGAGGCAGGAGGATAGCTGTGAGTTCTGGGCCAGCATGTCTCAGAAGTGAGACCCTATCTCAACAGGATACAATTTTTTTTTTTTTTTGTCTTTTTTGAGACAGAGTCTCACTGTGCAGTTCAGGCTGACCTTGAACTCACTTTGTAGCCCAGGCTGGTCTCGAACTCGCACCGATCCTCCTGCCTCAGCCTCCCGGGTGCTGGGATTACAGGCGTGCACCACCACGCCCAGCTAAGAGGATACAAATTTAAGAAGACGTCCTAGAATAAAGAGCAGTGCAAGAGGTCAGGGAGCTGAGCTGCACCCCTCCACCCCTCTGCGCCCCGACTGGGGAGCTGAACCGGCTCTGAGGGTGGGGTGGGGGTGCTCACTGGTGAGCGCAGTGGAAGCTGACAGCCCTGAGGGGAGTAAGTAAGGCCTTGGGGAGCTTACTGGATGGGGTAGACACGTGGGTAAAGGTGCAGCTGTCCAGGTGTTACCCCCGTCTGGGCCGCAGCTCCCACACTCAGGAGTCAGACCTGTGGGTGAGGACACATCGTCCCTCCTGCCTGCCAAGATAATGACTTCCCCCTTTGAGGCAGGATCCTGCCCCAGGCAGGAATATAGCTCTGCAGCTCCGGCAGCTCCTTGCAGACTGCCTGCCGGCAGCACCCCACAGCTCCAGACTGAGGAGCATGGTCCTGGGAAGGTGGGGGCTCCAGGCACCCCATCGGAACTGCTGCTCTGTACACTCCACCATGAAGGGCCAAGTGCTGGTGGATGTGCTGGTCCTGGTGGGCTTCACGCTGGGAAGGGGTAAGTGGGGCCAGGGCAGGGAGGGAGAGCTTGTGGCTGGGGCCTTGGAGACTCGGGCTTCCTGCAGGGCCCACACGCAGAAGCGCAGAAGCGAGCCACTGCTCCCACCTCCCTCCCGTACTTCCCAGCTCCTGTTCCTGAAGTCCGGACCTGCCACTTCTGCCTCCTAGAAGACCCTTCCGTAGGATGCATTTCCGGCCCACAGAAGTGCACCATCAGCAGCTCCTCCCCATGCATGGTGATCTCCATTTATTATGGTGAGCAGCGTCCCTGGAGAGAGTGGCATGGCTTGGTCTCACAGGAGGGCTGGGCTCTTGGAGCCTGGGTGACAGGAAGGTAGCAGTCTTGAGAGGTGGGAGTGGAGGCTGGCTGAGCCCAACTTCTGAACCCTGCTGGAGATGCCTCCGATAGAAGTGGGATCTAAGTAAGGGCTGGGGAGTCCCAGAGGCTGAAGATCTGGGTTTGGGGGCTGTGGGAGGCTGTTGTCAGGGTTACCGCTGTCTCCTTTGCTGTAGAGGTCAAGGTCCGCTTCAACATCCGAGGCTGTGGGCAGATCAATTCCTACCGCTGTCAAGAAAAACGCAATACCTACTTCTCGAAGTACTGGTATGAAGTCCAGTGCTGCCAGTATGACTACTGCAACTCCTGGGCCAGCCCTCAGCTCCAGGGCCCCCTGCCCAGGCCCGCTGTGAAGCCCCTGGCCCTGCCTCTGTCTGACGTGCAGGCCCACCAGTTCTACCAGGCCTTGAACCTTTCCTTGCCCCTGCCCAGTGTCCGTGCAGGGAAGGAGCCCAAAGGCCTGGGCCCCCCCGGCCCCTTGCCCCTGGCACTGGGCTTGTCCCTTGCTGACCTGCGCCACATGTATCTGTTTTTCAATAGCTCGGGACTTCTGGTTCTTCCCAGGACTGGGCCCTAACACCTTCCCTATGTGCATTACACCCCTGGCATCCTCTGAACCCCCAGTCTGTGCTCCCTGCTCCCTCCTGACTTCCCTCCTCTGTGTTAGGTTTCACCCCGCCCCACCCGCCCCCGTCCTAGAAAAACCCAGTGTGGATCCAGCCCTGGCTGGCTCAAGAAAGGCACGGCAGGCTGTTCCGTCATCTGTGTGCTCCGCTCCCCCATACTGTGGGCCTGCGCATCCGCTCAGGTCTGGCACCGTGTCCCCTTACGCCTGCCTCAGACCCGTGCCACCCTGCCTTCACCTTGCAGAAGTCCTAAGGTGGCTGTCTCTGTCCCTGCCTCACTCCCAGGCCCTGCCGCCCGGTCTTCGGCTCGGCTTCCTGCCATAGTCTTTGGCCTCCTCCACCCCCATTTTATCTCACTGAGTCCTTGCGCACCCACTGGGAGGGGAGGAGAGGGTCTGTGTGGGCTTGCTGTGTCCCCCAGTGGCCTCCGCAATAAACTAGGACTGAGCTCAGTCTGTTGCGTCATTGGCGGGGTTTGGTTCTGGCATGGGCAGGCATAGACAGAGGGAAGAGAACCAATTAAGCCTAGGGTTCCAGCGGGGCTGCAGAGCCCTGCCCACTCCCGTGTTTCAGTTCCCCCACGTCCTTGCTCATGCTCCACTCAGCTGCAGGTCAGGGCAGCAGGAGCCCAGCCATGAATGGGCCTGCGAAGCCTAGAGTTAGTTAATCCAGCTGGTGCCAGGGTTTTCACCAGAAGACACCGTTTTCATCCAGGTGGATTGGGCCCAATGCCAAGGGATCTGGGCTCCTGCTGGTCCTTGATCTCTCCAAGATCCTGACAGCCAGGTGTTCGTCCTGTAGGGCTGCGGCAGCTGGGTCATCACCTGAACGCTTTTTTTTTTGAGACCTGGTCTCGCTATGCAGTTCATTGAGCTCACTTTGTAACCCAGGCTGGTCTCGAACTCACACCGATCCTCCTGCCTCAGCCTCCCAAGTGCTGGGATTACAGGCGTGCGCTAGCCTGGCTTCTGAACGCTTTTGAACAGTGGCAGGCACACAGAAAGCAGCGACAAGGACAAGTCACCCCCCTCCCTTTTTTTTTTTTAATGAATTTTGTGCAGGGTCTCACTACGCAGCTCAGGCTTGTAGTGGTCCTCCTGCCTCAGCCCCCCTTACACTTGGGTTAAAGGCATGTGCCACCATGCCCGCTTTCTTTTTTTTTTTTTTTTTTTTGGCTTTTTGAGACAGGGTCTCACTATGCAGTTGAGGCTGGCCTTGAGCTCACTTTTGTAGCCCAGGCTGGTCTCGAACTCGCAGCGATCCTCCTGCCTCAGCCTCCCAAGTGCTGGGATTACAGGCGTGAGCCACCACGCCCGGCATGCCCGCTTTCAGTGGCTGGCTTGGCTTGGCGCCAGGCTTCTGGGCTCAGCACAGCATGCCATACTGGGGATCGCATCCAGGTCCTTGCACTTAGCAGGTAGGCACTTGGGCTGCCAAGCTATCTCTTCAGCCTTTTTTTTTTTTTTTTGGTACTGGGGGTGGAACTCAGAACTTCGCACTTGTCAGGCAGTGCCTGTGCCATTGTGCTATCGCCCTCGACTAGGCCAGCCTGTCGTGTGCACTGCTCCGAGCCCAGTCCAGCATTGAGCCCCACCCTCCCCAGGTGAGCGCTGCCCTTCCCCATAGTGGAGCCCAGTGCTAGGGTTATGGAATCGGAGCCGCAGTGCCACGTTGTGGCTGGGAGGCCCAGGCCAGCTTTCCTGCTGCCTGGATCAGTCTCAGCTGCTATGGTCCCCTGCCCTGAAAGGGCAAGGCCCCTTAGAGCTGAGGGGATGCGTGTGATTATGTATGCACAGGAAAACACATGCTGTAGTCAGGCAATGACGCGTGCTGAGACTCAGCCCGTGGCCAGCAGCTTCAGGTTAGCATCTCGGAGAGCACTGCTCAGTTCATGGCACCTGGGGAGGCAGAGCCAGGAGATGGCGCCAGCCAGGCCTCGGGCAGGGGCCCTAGATAGCCGCAGTCGCACCTTGGCCAGCTTCCCAGAAGTGCCCAGAACTGTGCTCTGGCAGCTCTGAGTTGACAGCCCACCCTGACTGCCACAGCCGCCACTGGAGAAGCAGAGGCAGGGGCTCACGAGGTTGAGTCTTAGCAAGACCCTGTCTCAAGAGGGGGCCGAGGATGGAACTCAGTGGTAAAGGACTTCTCTGGCCTGTGGCGTGGCTGAGGCCCTGGGTTCTGTCATTAGTGTGGGCTCTGTGTGTGTGTGTGTGTGTGTGTACAAGTGCATGTGCATACTTGGCAAATAAATGCACACAGTTGTGAGCCCGTTGTGCCGTAAGCCTTTCTGACAAAGCCCACAGAAGTTTGTACCCAGCTTTCCCATCTCATCTCTGACCCCCCCCTTTTTTTTCTTTCTTTTTTTTTTTCAGAACTGGGGATCGCAGGCAAGCGCTTATTCTACTGAGCTATGTCCCCAGCCCCTAGGCACCCTGGCCCTTGGGAGGTGGCCACTATCCTCCGAGCAGCTGCACAGCCTGTGTGTGCGCTTGGCAGGATGGAGTCACGTAGTGCCCGCTGAGCCTGCCCAGTACTCTGCAGATTAACACCTCTTCCACCTCACAACTTGTGTCAGGGCAAAGACACCTTTGTTAAGATTAAGGTCATGATTTTTAGGCAGATGGGAAGGGTACAAAGAGAGGAACAAACTGCCCCCACCCCCGGGGCCCATCTTTCTCCATGACCTCTGCGTGCAGAATACCACAGAAAAGACCGGTTCTGAGACATACCTGTAGCCCAGCACTCTGGAGGCTGGGGCAGGGCTATCGCTGGAGCTCAGTAGTTAAATGTCCAGGTTAAGCAACATAACAAGACCCTATCTCAGAAAGAAAGGAAGAAACTGAAAGAATAAAAGAACAGGAGAGGGATAAGGAGAGAGCCGGGTGCCCAGTGGCCTATGTGCCTGCCTGAAAGGCCCAGGGACCTGGGTTCGATCCCCTGTACCACATGCTGTGTCAACCCCAGAACCTGGCGATTATAGCCGGGCATGGTGGCATGCCCCCATAATCCCAGCGCTGAGGAGGCTGATCTCGCTTCTGGAGCATAGTGACCCTCCTGTTTTCAGCCTCCCCAGCGCGGGGATTACAGGTGTGCAGTCGCCACGCTCAGACTCAGCGCGTTCCTGGAGGCGGGCCGGCGCGGGAGGCGGTGCTCCGCAGGTGCCTGCACTTGCCAGGTGCTTAGTCCGCTGAGCTATCTCACCAGCCCTAAATAAAAGATTTAAAAAGAAATTAAGGAAGAACAGGTGAGCCAGGCATGGTAGCGCACACCTGTAATCTTTTAGCACTTCGGAGGCTGAGGCAGGGTTAGAGACCAGGCTGGGCCACAAAAATGAACTCAAGGCCAGCCTGGACTGTACAGCGAGACCCTCCCTGTCTGGCAGGCTGAGGCAGGAGGATTCCAAGTCTGTGCCCAGCCTGGGTGACTTCGTGAGACTCCGGATAGGGGAGAAGAGAAGAGACAGGAGGAGCCAGTCAGGCTTCCAGGGCTCCAGGAGCACCAGCTGGAAGACAGCCTGCAGCTGAGGAGCCCCAGCTGGGGACCGGCAGATCTCGGGCCCCGCCCCTCCCCTTCCCACCACCGCGGAAGGCCTCCAGTTCCTCCTTTTACACTAGCGCTGGAGCCGGAAGTAGAGGCAGAGCCCCTCATCTGTCCCCTGTCCCTGTGGTCAGCAAGCCACACGCTCTCTTTGCGCAGCCTCCGCCTACTAGAAAAGAGACGCCGAAGGCTTGGCGGACGGGTGGACTGGTTTATTTGCCCCGCCCGGTCTTGGGACAGCGTGAGAGTAGCCAGCGGAGCCGAGGGACCTGTGGGAAGCCGGGGAGGCTGGCGCTGGGGCCTGGACGCTGCCATGGCCGAGCCCTGGAAGCCTTCGCGCCCCTCCTACTGAAGGTAGGACTGTCGGTTTTGAGGATTATTGCAGAAATTCACAAAGCAGCAGTGCGCAAACATCCAGAAGCCAAACACGGGAGCGGGTCGGGTGTACACGCAGTCTTCCATCTGATCCCTGCGGCGGCAGTCGCTCACCATGATGTCAGAGCCACTGGCTGGGGGCACCGCAGGCAGCAGTGACCAGGGGGCCCTGGGCTGCTGCCCCCGCCCTCCCCCTGCGTGCCCACTACAGGCCGCACGCCCACAGAAAGGCCTCCGAGCATCGGGCGGGGTGGGGGTGGGGGGTAGACCCAGCGTGCTCCCAGCTGAAGAGGCTCAGGGAAATAGCGGGGAAAAGACCCAGAAAACAACATGTGAACCCCTGGAGGAGGTCGTGCTGCCGCCTGGGGAGGCGGGGAGAGCCAGCACTGTGGGGCCAGGTAAGAAAAGCTGAGTGCCTCAGAGGTGGGCTGCACGGAGGAAGCGGCCGGCGCTGCTTTGCTAGACCCTGCTGTCCCGTTGCGGAGGGGGAGGCCCTGTGTGTGGTGATGCACAGGGGTGCTGCTGCCAGCCTGGGGAGGTGAAGCACTAGAGGCCGCCCACGTGCCCACTGACAGAGGGGTGGACAGACCAGCTGGGACAGGCCAGGCCAGGCCACGGGGTGCCTGGCAGCGGGTCTGTGGGACAAGGAAGCTGGTCACAGATGTGGCGACGTTCAGTGCCGGTGAGCACCACGCATGCGGCTGTGGGGCAGAGGTGAAGGAGCAAGCACTCTGTGCTAACTCAGTAAAGGTAAGGCAGTGGGTGCAGAGAGGAGAGCAGGTCAGGAAGGCCACCGGAGGGCCCCAAGGTCCCTGTAGGCTGGGCAGCAGGACAGGGTGGGAGCCCGACACTGGGCCAGTGGCAGGCGGAGCCTGGAAGCGGCTCCGAAGGAAACAGAAAAGATCTTAGGGCTGTGGAAGCGGGCCCTGGGTGCAGCTTGGGGAGGCTCAGGCCGGCCGGCCGTGGCCGGGCCCGGGTCCTCAGCTTACTGTTTCTTATATGCAGGGTGATACAGCTGCTGCCCGCTGGCGTGAGGCAGGTGTCGGACCCCAGCAGGCACCCCAACTCCTTGGTCTCAAAGAGGCATCGGTAGCAGCTCAGGTACTTGGGCAGTGGAGGTGGCTGAGGGGGGTTAGGGCTAGGGAGAACGAGCTTACCTAGAACACAAAAAGCCAACACCCTAAGCTCGCAGTCCGAGTCCAGGCTGGTCAACCCTACTGCTCTCTCCCCGCTTCCCCTGTTGCTGAAAGCCTGGCTTAAAATAGCAGAAGCGTTGGTCCTCACGAAGGTCTCCGTTCTCCGGTCTCTGTCCTTCCAGAGATGGGAAATAGCAACTCACTAATCCTTTCTTCAGTGTGTGCCCAAGGAGCTAACTTCAGCCTGCGCTCCCCAGGCTCTGAGTTCACGGGGAGGCTGGGCCAGTCCTGCCCTGCGACTCAGCTTTTCAGTTCCCCACCCCGGTGCTCTTCCTGTCATTCCTTCTGGGCTTTTATGCTGCTGTTCTGAGCCAAGGGGTCTCGGTATGTGGTCCAGGATGGCCTAAAACCCATGGTGCAGCACAGGCCCGCGCCTCAGCTTCCTGACCCCTGGGACTGTAGGCCCGTGCCACCCTACCCAGCTCAGTCCCGGGTCCTTAATCCACAAGGTTCAGAAGTGAAAGCAAGCACGTGTTATGGGGCCAGGACAATCTCTTCTCACTGCCCACTGCAGACTTTAAGCAGCTCGCACCACTTTTATTTTGACGGTGCCCTCACTGGACAACCGCATTAAACTATGCCCACCATGGCACCCTTCCTCGGCCTCTTTCCCCAGTTACGTGCATATCCACCGATTCTCTTCCAGTCCCTGTCCAGACTACATGTTAATGAGTCCCCGACCCAGCAGAGCAGAGACAAAGGCTCAAAGAAGCTCCTTGGAATTTCATTTCTCAGTAGACGGTGCAAAGGTTTTGAGGGTTGACTCCGCCGTGTTCTACGCTGTCGACTTTGTTCTGTCACCATGGGCGTCCCCAACCCTCCTGTCCTGTGCCGTCTTCAGCCCTGGAGAGGATCCCTCGGGTGGGGTCTCTGTGAGGGGTCCCCAGCCCTCCCGCATCACACAGACCAGCCCGCAGTTCCAGCTGGCACACAGGTTTCTCTGTCTAGCAGGCTAGGAGACCCCCCTGACCCCCTGGGGCTACTCACCCAACACCAAGCTCATGGTCACCAGCACTATCAAGAGCATCTTGTGCAGGTTTGCAAGGCACCGAGGCAGCCCGGGAGCCTCAGATGCAGCAGCCTGCCCAGCCTGCCTTCGAGTCCGTCATCATCTGTGGCCACTAGTCCAGCTTATATTGGTCGTGGGAGGCTGGCCAAGAGGAAGAAGACTAGAGGCATGTTTGGGTGGAAATCGGCGCCAGCATGGCCACAAGGTCGCTGTGTCCCCACCCACAGCCTGGTCTCTAACATCCTGGCTCTGGGCAGGGACCCAGCCACAGAGGAATGAGAGGAAATTTGTTTTCTATCCATTTAGCAAACGTTTATTGAATCGCCACATCAGGTGTTCAGGTGTACAAAGCCCCTCATGTCACAGGGCAGTTGGGAAACAAGGTCAGTAAGCAGTGGGGACAAGATGGGGTGCCAGTGGGGGCGCTGGGCAGCGGAAAGCACTGACCAGGCGCATTTATGTGTGTTATTTTCATCTATTATTTTTGGAGCTAGGTCTTGCTGTGTAGTGCAGGCTGGCCTTGAGCTCACGGTGTGACTCAGGCTGCTCTCCACCTCCTGCCCAGCCTCCTGAGTCCTGGGAGGGCAGGTGTACACCAGCATGCCTGCCTGCTGGGTATTTCTAGAGAGTAGCGGGATCTGGCTTTTGTGAAAGCCTGACATTATTGCGCATTGGAAAACAAAAGGGTTAAGAGTAGAGGCCATAAGCCGGGACTGGCGGTGTGGTGGTGGCCATCTCCACATTCTGGGAGACTGAAGGAAGTTCGAGCTCAGCCTGGGGAACTTAGGGAAGCTTCTGTTGAAAGAACGAATGAAAGGGCGAAAGAAAAAGAAAGAAAGAAAGAAAGAAAGGAAAAGCAAGACAGACAAACCGACAGAGATAGGCTATCTAAGTGCCTGTGTGGCAAGCACAAGGACAGGAGTTCGATCCCCAGGTGGACTCCCCGCCTGCTGACCTGGTGCTGCACACCTGCAATGCCAGTGCTGGGGAGGCTGAGACAGGAGGGTCACTATGAGTCTGAACTGCGTAAAGCAACCCTGTATCAAATAGAGAAGTAATTAACTTAGCAAGCTTAGGCAACCACAGAGACCGATGTTCAATCCCCAGCACTAGATGCTGTGCCAGCCCCACCCCCAAGGCAGGCCGAGCTGGCCATAATATAAATATTTATTTATTATTTTACTTTATTTTTTTTGTGGGACCGGGGTTCAAACTCCAAAGTCCTGACCTTGCACTTGACTATAATATAAATGAAGTTTGTTTCTTTTTAAAGTGTCTTTATGCCTGGCAGGATGGCTCAGTGGTCTAAAGCGCCTGCTTAGGAAAGCTTAGGCGGCTGCAGGGACCACAGTTTGATCATGGCACCACATGATGCGCCAGCCCTGCCCTCAAGGTAGGCTGAGCCGGCCATAAAAATAAATAAACAAAAGTTCTGAAACAACAAAAAAATAAGATAATTCTTAAAAAAAAAAAAAAAACATAAAAAGTGGCTTTAATGGGGCTGGGGAGAAATAGCTCCGTGGCCCAAGTGCCTGCCTGGCAAGTGCAAGGTCGAGTTTGAACCTCGGTCCCGAAAAAAAAATTAAAATTTAAATATTATTTTATTTATTTATTTTTGTTTCAGAACTTTTGTTTATTTATTTTTATGGCCGGCTCAGCCTGCCCTGAGGGTAGGGCTGGCTCAGCATGTGGTGCCATGATTGAACCGCGGTCCCTGCAGCCGCCTAAGCTTTCCTAAGCAGGCACTTTAGACCACTGAGCCATCCTCCCGGGCCCTAAAATTAAAATATTAAGTGTCTTTTTTTTTTATTTATTTTTTATTTATTTTATTTATTTTTATTTTTTTCTTGTTTCAGAACCTTTGTTTGTTTATTCACTCATTTTTATGGCCGGCTCAGCCCGCCCCGAGGGTAGGGCGGGTGCAGCA
>PVJA010046677.1:0-14999 GCA_004027025.1 Myocastor coypus
TAGGGTTTCTCTTTTAATATTTATAATTTTAATCCATTTGGATTTTAGTTTAGTGCATGGTGATAGACCTGGTTCAAGTTTTAGTTCTCAACATATGGAGAGCCAGTTTTTCCTGCACCATTTGTTAAAGAGGCTATCTTTCTTCCAGTGAACATGTTTGGCCCCTCTGTCAGAAATAAGGAGGCTGAGTGTGTTTGTATTTACTTCTGCATCTTCTAATCGATTCCACTGATCCTCAGGTCTTTTTTTTTTTTTTTTTTTTTTTTTTTGCCAGTACCATGCTGATTTTATAACGGTAGCTCTGTAGTACAATTAAAATTGGGCTGGGAATTGTAATGCCTCCTGCCTTGCCTTCATTGCCCAAGATTGTCATTGCAGTTCTGGGTCTTTTTTGGTTTCAAATAAATTTTAGGAATGACTTCTTCAGTTCTGTGAGATATGTTGATGGTATTTTGATAGGAATTGCATGAAATCTGTATAACAATTTAGGGAGTATGGCCATCTTGACAATGCTAGTTCTTCTTATCCAGAAGTAGGGAATATCTTTCCATTTTCTGAAATCCTCTAGAATCTCTTTTTGTCAGAGTATGGTAGTTTTCATTGAAAAGCACTTTTACTTCTTCAGTTTGGTTAATTCCTAAGTATTTCATTTTCTTGGGTGCTATTGTAAAAGGTACTGTTTCTTTAATTTCTCTCTCAGTGTGTTTGTTATCTTTATACAGGAATGCCACTGACTTTTGTCTGTTGACTTTGCAACCTGCTAGGCTACTGAATTTGTGTATTAATTCTAGTAGCTTGTTGGTGGAGTTTTTGGGGTCTTTCAAATAAATTATCATGTCACCTGCAAATAATGGTAATTTAACTTCTTCTTTGCCTATTTTTATTCATTTTTTCTCTCTCTCTTGTCTAATGGCTGTAGCTAATGATTCCAGAACTATATTGAATAGGAGTGGTGATAGAGAACATCCTTTTTTTGTACCAGATTTGAGAGTAAAAGGCTTCAGTTTTTCCCCATTTACAATTATGTTAGCTGTTGGATTGTCATAGATGGCTTTTGTCAGATTGAAGTAGAGGTCCTCTATTTCAAGTTTCTGCAGGACTTTGAACATGAATGAGTGCTGAACTTTACCAAAGGCCTTTTCTGCATCAATTGAGACAATCATGTGATTTTTGGCTTTGGCTCTATGGATATAGTGTATTACATTTTTGGATTTGCATATATTGAACCATCCTTAAATCCCTGGGATGAATCCTACCTGGACATGGTATATAATCTACTTGATGATTTGCTGTATTCTCATTGCAAGGATTTTTGCATCTATGTTCATGAGACAAACTGGCATATAGTTTTCTTTTTTTAGTTGCATCTCTGCTTTTGGTATCAGTGTAATACTTGCCTCTAGGAATGATTTTGCAAAGATTGCTTCCTTTTCATTTTCATTGAAGAATGTCAGGAGTAATGGGCTTATATCTTCTAAAAATTTCTTATAGAATTCAGTGGTGAATCCATCAGGTCCTGGACTTTTCTTTGTCTTTAGGCTTTTTATTACATTTTATATTTCATTGGTTTTTATTGGGTTGTTGAGAGTTCTTATATCTTCTTGATTCAGTTTTGGTAATTTATGCTTTACTAGGATCTGGCCATTTTTTCTGTGTCTTCAGTTCTGTGAGAATGAAGATTCTCAAAGTAGATATTTATGATCCTCTGAATCTCTGCTGGGTCCATAGTAATTTCCCCCGTTTTTGTTCCTTACTGCTTGAACTGAGTCCTTTCTTTCCTCCTTTTGATGGGTTGGCTAGGGGCTTATCAATTTAATTTAATCTTTCAAAGAACCAGATTTTTTGATTCATTAGTTCTTTGTATTGTTTTCTTTGTCTCGATTGAATTGATTTCTGCTCTAATCTTTACAATTTCCTCCCATCTTTGGATTTTGGATTTCATTTGCTTTTCCATTTCTAGTCTGTTTAGGCGTTGCATTAGAGTGTTTATTTGTTCTCATTCTGTCTTCTTAATATGTGAGTTCAGAGCTATGAATTTCCCTCTAAGAACTGCTTTCACTGCATCCCATAAATTCTGGTAAGTTGTGTTTGAATTTTCATTAAATTCTGTATATTGTTTAATTTCTTGTTTAATTTGGTCTGTAACCCACTGGTTGCTGAGACGGGTGCTGTTTAATTTCTACATATGCCTGGGGTTTGTGTGGTTTCTTTTGTCATTTATTTCCAATTTCATTGCACTGTGGTCAGATAGTATCCCAGTTGCATGGGATAATTTCTGTTTTCTTGCATACACTTAAGCATGACCTATGGATAAACATGTGGCCTATTTTAGAAAATGTCCCATGTGCAGCTGAAGAAAATGTGTATTCTGAAGTGGTTGGGTGGAAGGCTCTGTCTATGTCCACTAAGTCCATTTGTTCCAGGTTCCAGTTCAGGTCTGCTAGTTCTTTGGTAATTTTTTGTCTTCTTGAGCTACCTTTTTGGGACAAAGGGGCTTTAAGGTCTCCTGCTATGATTGTGGTATTAGATATTAGATTTTTCATGTCCATCAAGGTTTGTCTTATATAACTTGGTGCTCCCATGTTCAGTGCATACATATTCATGAGTGTTACCTCAGTTTTTCCCCTAACCAGTATGTAGTGGCCTTCTTTATTTCTTTTGACCAAACTTGATTTGAAGTTTAGAGTGTCTGCAAACAAGATTGCTACTCTTGCCTTTTTCTGAGGTGCTGGAGCATGTAGTATTGTTTTCCACCTTTTAACTTCTAGCTTTTGAGCTTCTTTACGAGTTAAGCGTGTTCCTTGTATACAGCATATAGTTGGATTTTGCTTCCTTATCCACTCTGCCAGTCTATATCTTTTAATTGGAGAATTGAGTCCATTTACATTGGTGGTTATAATTGAAATGTATTGACTTACGATTGACATGAGTTTTACTTACTACTGTTTACCTATTTTTCTTCTGTGTTTAATTGGTTGCTCTATTTGGTGGTTTCTTTCTGTTCTCATTTGTTGAGTTCGGGTCATTTTGGTCCCTCTCTAAATTTTTTTTTTTAGTATATCTTGTAGGGTTGGGTTTGATATCATGAAATTTTTATAATTCCTTATCATGAAGTATTTCATTTCTCCCTCAAACCTTAAGGAAAGTTTTGCTGGGTATCATAGTCTGTGCTGGAATTTTTTTCATGGAGGACTTGAAGCATTCTGCTCCATGCTCTTCTTGGCCTCATGGTTTTTGAAGAGAAATCTGCTGTTATCCTGATGGCTTTTCCTTTAAATATGATCTGTTTCTTTTCTATAGCAGCTTTTAGTATATTATTCTTCTGCTGGATTTCTGGGATCTTGACTATTTTACGTCTGGGTATGTTGTTTGTCGGATTGGTGTTATTTGGAGTTCTATATGCTTCAGTTAGCTGAATGTCCAATTGTTTTCTCAAATTTAGGAAGTTTTCTGCTATTACTTTTGCCCATATTCTTTTTATATCATTTGTGTCGATTTCTCATTGATTCCTATTAATCTCACCTTGCTCATTTTTGCATCATCTTGCAGATGTTGACTTATTTTTTCTGCAACCCAGCTGTTTTTAAGAGATCCTTTCTTACCTTTTCACTAGCTGTGACTGTGTCTCTGAGATCTGAGACTCTATCTTCCCTTTGGTTCATAAGGTTTTGCCCTCTTGTTGAGATTTTATTTTCTCATATATCTGTTTGAAACTGTTTCATGCAATCTATTTCTTTCCTATATTGCTCAGTCAGGGAATCCATCATTTTTCTATTCTCTTCTAATTTTTTATCAATGTCTTTAGTAGTACTGAAGTCTCTCATTATAGTTATCCTTTCTCTCTAGTTCAGAGATTACTTCTGCTCTGTTCTCCTCTCTACCTTTCTGTAGTTCTTCCCCTACTTTAGATGCCATTAATTTTGAGATGTCTTTTCTTTTTTTTTTTTTTGTGGGACCAGGGTTCTAACTCACGACCTTGCACTTGCCCAGCAGGCACTTGTGCCTCGGAGCTATCTCCCTAGCCCCTTAAGATGTCTTTTCTAACTTCAGAGGTTATTTCTGCCCTGATTTCCTCTATATGCTTCTGCAGTTGTTTTTCCACTTCAGAGTCTATTAATTCATGCGTTTCTTTTCTTACTTCAGAGTTTATCTCTGATCTGAGTTGCTCTATGCAGTGCTGCACTTGTCTGTCTACCTCAGAAGCTATCAGTTCAGAGATTTTGTCTGTATGATTTCCGTTTTCTTGTAGGGTAGTGTCTCCTGTATCTGTTACAGGTGGGCTTGGGACCTGAGATTGCATTTTGCTCCTTGTCTGTATCATTCTGTAGAGCAGTGAATTTTGGTCAGGTCTGTTGGGTCAGCTGAGCTGCTTGTGGGCTGGGCGAGGGAGGGAGCTCTCACTCAGCTGGTGGGCCTTGCTGCTGGGTATGTTACTGTTGCATTGGGCCAAAGGTCTGACTCACATGATGGACCTGGTGCTGGATAGGCTGTGCTGGGGTGTGGCCGAAGGTCTGAATCACATGATGGACCTGGTGCTGGATAGGCTGTGCTGGGGTGTGGCTGAAGGTCTGACTCACATGGCAGGCCTAGCTGCTGGATAGGCTGCACTTGCAGCAGGCCGGAGATCTCAGGCAGGCCGGAGGAGATCGCTCTATCAACCTTCTGATCGTCTGAGCTCTAACCAGCATCTCCCACCAAGTACAGCCTCAGGTGTTCCACTTGTACTGTTCCCACCACTGTCCCCAAGCCTTTCATAGCCCTTTCCCATCCCACAATCCATTTCCAAAGGCTCATAAGCCACATGGTCAGTTACAGTCTCACCAATGACTCAACTTCTCAGGCACCAAAGTCTGTCTCAGCAATGAGAAAAGTGATCAAGGAAAGGGATCATCACCAACTCTATGCATCTGCACCCTGAGTAGAACTGCAACCTCACTTTTAAAAAGGAGCCTCACGTCTCTTAGAGTTTCCCAGGAGGAGCTTTGTGGGGTTTTTGTTTTGTTTTGTTGGTCTGTTTCCTCAGATAATTCAAAATGGGATGGCGGCTTTATCCTAAAAAGGTGAAAGCTGACCTTCTCTTCTTTTTTCATTTTCCAATAAGGCTTTAGACATGTCCCTTTGGTGTCCCTTGGAATTGGTGTCACCAAGATACTGGGACTATGGACTGCCCATAGGAGTTGTAGAATGTTCTGCTTGTGCTTTATAGATGATCGTTTATTAGTTACTGAGACTGTTTATTTCAAGATTGCTGCATGGTCAGTTTAAACCAGAAATGGGACCCGGCATGCGTGTCTACCTTAGTGCTTTTTCCTCGTAACCGTGTGCAAGTAAGTGGTGTGAGCTCTACTTTTTGAACAATGCCCTAGAGGGAAGGGGTTTGGCCTTGGTGACCTGTTGTGAAGACCTCCCTGTGTGGCTGCTTTCTTAAGGAGGTGATAAATCTGAGCAAAATATTGGAAGAAACAAAAACGTGGGCCAAACAGGTACACTACACTCGAGCATGCACACATGGGGCCTGGATGGCTTGCAAAATCCCAGTTGGGTCTGGAAAGAACCTAAGATGACCCACTGTGCAGTTGGGTGAGTGCAGGGTGCCTAGCATCCCACACTGACTGGAATGCTTTTGGAGTGACCGAGACTGGCTGAGAAAGCACAGGAAATATGCTTCCCCTTTGCTTCCCATGTGTGTTTCCAGAGCCATGAAAAACTTCTTTGATCCTCTTTTTCCATTAGTCTTTCCTATCCTCCAGGCCGTCTTCCTCTCTCCAACAACCAACATCAAAAAGGATTTGAACACTGTCAGTGCACTACTAATAGTCTTTAGACGAGATACCATTTGTGTCTGCATCTTGTCCTCTGAACAACTACTATGAAGATAACAATATGGAATGCATTGATTATTGGAACTGTCCTGCTAACCTGTTTTGAAACTGTCTCATTATTTCTTTCTCATTAAAATTTATTTATTTATTTATTTATTTATTTATTTATTTATTTATTTATCTATTTGCAGAACCAGGAATCAAACTCAGGACCTTGAGCTTGGCAGGCAAGCACTTATCCTACTGACGTATCTCCTGCTGTTAAAATTTTAAAAACATAAATAAATTGGGGAAAAAAAAAAAGCAGAAACAAAGACAGAAACAGGGTAAAATACAGCAGTAGACATGTTACCGATTTTCAGAACAAGAATAGCAAATTCACAATGGTTGTGGTTGTTATATGACCTATATTTATCATCAAATCTGTTGCTCAGATTAACAGATATAGCTATATGAGACTGGACAAATAATTGAATATTAACACTTGCTTTTAATAAACCTTAATTTTTTTCTTATCAACAAAATAAAATTATCAAGGTCATCAAAGAAAAGCAAAACTTGAGAAACTTGCACAGCCAGGAGAAGCCTGAGGAAATATACTCAGGAAATGTATAATTATGCATATAGTCATAAAACAAGGTAAGAATATTAATGCATATGCCAGTGAAATTTGAAAAAACACATGGACTTTGGTTAGTAATATTGTACAATACTACTTCATTAATTGTAACACGTAACATTTATATTATGTAAGCTACTAATAGTAAAAACTTTATTTAATAAGGTTTCTAAAAAAGTACTTGAGCCCTTTGACAAGTGAAAACTTGAGTGAGAAGTCAGAGACAAGAAAGGGATGAGGGCCCGCCCAGGAAAGAAAGAAAAAAGGAAAAAGTGAGCTTCTTGTTGTCCTGATTTCATAGATCTCAGAGAGAGAAAGAGAGACTTCAGACAGAGACAGAGTGTGTGTGATATGTGTGTGTGTGTTCATGTACAAGAGAGAGAGAGAGAGAGAGAGAGAAGGAAGGAAAGAAAGAAAGAAAGAAGGAAAGAGAGAATGTACTAAAAGCCCTGTCACTTAACTGCCTGTACCAAAAGCACTAGCAGGGTTCTGGGGTACTGTGAATTCCTTCTACAGATTCTTCCTAATTGGACAAGAGAATCAAAAAAACATAGGGAAAGAAATATGGTCTGACGAGTCAGTGGCCCACTGCCACTGAAAGAGCACAGGGGCCACAAGGGTAATAGTGGCTGTCTCGCATGCTGCATTCTGATGCCAGCTCTAGGTTGTCGTATCAAAGTGCTGCTTCGTTTTATGCCACAAATACTGAAGACAGCATCCTTTGATTGACCCCTTGCCGAGCAGGCAGGCAGGCCATGACCTAATCTTCTCCTACGCCTCTCAGGGGTAGTTTGACAACTGCTCTTTCTGAACCAAGGAAAGGACTCATTCCGGAGTGATTTTCATCACCCGATTAAGGCACGTGATAAAAGAGCTGTCATGCCTGAGATTAATTAATGAAGCCCAGATCTGCTCTTCCAGATGAAAAGTGAAAATAAATTCTCTGACCAGGGTGAATGACAGATGGCCAGAGACATTGAAGTCCAAGAATACTAGAACACAATAAGCATTCTACAAGCAGCCAAGTTGTCACTGGAGTCAGAGTATGCACAAGTTATCAGGAGCATCATGTCAGAGCCAGCGGCTCCTAGGGCTGCTCTGACCTGACAGGAGTCCTGTGTCATACACATACCCAGTGGGACACGGTTGCAGTCTGGGCTTGCAAGGGAAACAGCAGAGGACACAGAAGTGCTAGGCATGTTTTATAGTAGCCATTCAGAGTCAGGTACAAAGAGAATGAAGGAAATCTGGGCTCACAGTAAAGACCCAAAGAATCCAGCGGGGAGCCTGGATCCCACGGCAACGTCCTGCATGAGGCCGACCAAAGATTTAAAGCCCACGGCAATGTCTCACACGTGCCTGCTCCATGGACCTGTGCTGGGAAGGCCCACAGGTCAGTGTTAGAGGCTAGGCAGTCTGTGCCAGCAGGATGAAGGACCTGTGCTAGCTGTGTGAGGGGTCCAAGCTGGAACCAAAGAGAAGTACTCAAGGTAAGAAACAGAGCTCCTGCAAAAGTACCACGACCACCATGCCTAGTGGCCCGTGCCTGTAATGCCAGTGCTGAGGAGGCTGAGTCAGGAGGATCCCTACAAGTCCAAACTGCAAAATGGACCCTGTACCCAACACATTTTTAGAAAGCCCCACAGCCCTCCTCAGCGACAGGGGGCTCCCCATCTCCTGCAGTGACGAGAACAGCCAAGTCAGTGTCAAGAAGGCGAGCATGACAAGCCTCCAGGACACTGAGCGGCGCAGCGTCCTCCTCTCCAGAGCCAGGAAGCAATGCTCAAAGCAAGGACCCAGCACCACTAAGTGAGCAACAACCACTCTCAGCAACAACAAGGTCCCAAGCTCCTCTGACATACGCAGCAGCCAACTACGTAACAGCAAAGCCAGCACGAGAAGCCCTTCCAGAAGAGCCAGCAGCCCCGGGAGAACCAACAGCTCCCAAGCAGCACCTCTGCTCTTTCTGTTGTTGGCAGCAATCCTCACGTGGCCCGCTACAGCCAAAGCTGCGCTGATTCAGCCCAGCCAGGGTCACACATTGCCCAGCGGCTGTCAGTCCACCGCAGACATGGTGCGGGCTAAGGAATTCATGCAGGGTCCAGTATGTTTTATTTTTCTTGTCTAGCTTTATTTCAGACGATAAAACACACTATTAAGCATTTAAAAGTATGCAACCCAGTGACACTCAGTACACTCACGGTGTTGTGCAGACGTAAGGTGTGCATAGTTCCAGGATATTTTTTCATGCCCAAAAGGGCCCCAGTTCCCTAAATCTCCCGCCCCGTTCTCGGCTCCTCCTTGCTGTGCCTGTGGGTTTCCTCCTCCTGGCGCGTCGTGTCTGGGACTGTACAGTGCAGGATGCTTTCTGGCTGGCTGCTTTACTGAGTTCCTTGCAATGTCTGTCCATATTTGAGAATGAGTCATTGCTTGTAACTTCGACTGAATCCTACAGCAAAATCTATGACACATCTCGAGTTCTTGCTCCATTTTTATATTCTTACCTTTCCCAAAAGCCGGGGCCCAATCATCAAAATAGAAATCAGGACACATTTAATTCATGATTTGCATCTAATTTGGAAAACGCATAGTTATTATATCTTCAAACACTAATTCTCTCTCCTCTGTTCCTTCACAGATTCCAGCTGTAATTGCATTACGCCAGCTGCCACTCTGGCACAAGCCAGCGGTGTCCTTTTATGTTTAAAACGCTACCTTTCTCCTTCCCTTGAACGTCCCAGCTCAGGCCCTGTCGCGTTCACTGGTTTCCCCCTAGCCGCAGCTCTCAGTGAGTTCCGGTTTCCATGGGGAAGTTCTAAGCTCTAGAAGTTCTACCTGGCCCTCTATAGCATTTATTAATTTGCTAAACTTCATAGCACATAGTTACAATAACTGCATTCATATTCCTTGTGTTGTTCTGCTTGGTTTTGGTTCCTGACAGGGAACTCGGTGTTGCCGACAAGCTGAGCCTACGCCCTGCCCCCAGGCGACGCTGCAGTTCTAGTACCTGTGCCCCTGGAGTCAGGCAACACGCGTGTTGCAAAGCAACCCATCAGTCTCAGAGCCGTCACCTCTCGAGGCAGTGGGTCCAGGAGAATGGGAGTCAGCGATCCAGGTCAGTTTCTCCAGGCCGACATGTTACACGGTGCGTTGTGTTTTCTTACGTACTGTATGCCTGCTAATGCTTTGAGTGTTGGATATTTTCTTACTCAAGAATATTCCTAGCCGGGCGTGGTGGCTCACGCCTGTAATCCCAGCACTTGGGAGGCTGAGGCAGGAGGATTGGTGCGAGTTCGAGACCAGCCTGGACTACAAAAGTGAGCTCAAGGCCAGCCTGAACTTCATATCGAGACCCTGCCTCAAAAAAAAAAAAAAAAAAAAAAAAAAAAAAAAAAAAAAAAAAAAAAAAGAATATTCCTAAAGTTTGTGTGCAATTCAGATATGCTATTTGCAAATAGTTCTATCATCTTGGGTCTTGTTTTTAATAAAGCACACAGAGGTGTGTTTAACCTGAAGCTTATTAGAGCCAGGGAGATAGCTCAGGAGAATACGCGCCTGCCTGGCAAGCACTAGGTCCTGAGTTCAATCCCTGGTAACACACACACACACACACACACACACACACACACACACACACACACACACCTAACCTCAGGCTTATTATAGCTCACCTTCTGTGCACTCTAATGCTGCCTATACTCAGTGTTCTGTGTGTTCTGCGACAAACTTCCAGTGAGGCATCCTATGGGGCTGTAGAGTAAGACCCTCTTCTCTGCCACATGCAAGCACCAGACGGTCTTCCTTATTGCTTTTGAATGACTCTCTCCTCAGATGAGATTATTTCCCAGAGTGCATGTACTGGTCTGGACCCTAATGAGGAACCAAGGACATGGCTTTTCTCTTACCTTAACCTCCTCTCTTATTTCACCTTTGAGAGACAACTTCTTATAATTCCTCCTGGGATGTTCAGGGAATAAAGATCTCTCCTTATAGCTGTGTCCTGCTGAAACTGACAGTAGGCCTTACCTCCGGGGCTTATGTGCATGATTTGACTGCCTTGGATGCTGGGGCTTACTGGCTGGGCTGGAAAGAACCTTCCAGGGGATGTAAAATCACAGTTAGTGTCTGTGTGGATGGCCAGTTCAATGGGGGAAGGTTCTACGAATTTATTCTGAAAGTATAGGCTACAAGTTGGATCTTCCATTTTGTTTTTTGTTTTGTTTTGTTTTTGTTTTTTGTCTTTTTTGAGACAGGGTCTTGCTATGCAGTTCAAGCTGGCCTTGAGCTCACTTTTGTAGCCCAGGCTGGTCTCAAACTCACAACAATCCTCCTGCTTCAGCCTTCCAAGTGCTGGAGTTACAGGCATGCACCACCATGCCCAGCTCCATTTTGGTTTTAATCAGCCTTCAAGAGCCCTTTCTTTCCAAGACATATGGAGCCCTGATGGATCCCTTGAAGCCTTAATGGACAGACTCCAACATGAAACTGAGGAAGCAGACCCCACCTATGAGTAGGGGCAGGGCAACCATAAATGGTCCCCAAAGAGGAAGGAACCTAATGACTTTACAAAGGTAAGATTTTACTGCTGAGCAGATGGCAGTGGGGTCTGTGTTCTCACTGTATCCAGGTAGCCAGGTGGCTTGTTCATAAATCTTTTAGAGGTCTTATGGTTTGTGCCTAGTTGTCCCCCAAAAACCTCAAGTAGATCATGGGGCAGACACGGCTGAAGGAGCAGCTATTGGCTTGAGGGGTGGGACCGGAGGACCAGGGCAGAGCTCAAGTGGTGGGCCCACGGAAATACCAACCGTTAAACTGACAGCATGCGTTGCCCCACCCCCATCCCAGGCTGCAGTCTCTGGGAAGTGCACAGCAAGTCATCCGGGACATGGCTACATCCACAGCCTCTCCTGCAGGCCCTGGAGCGTGGGATTGTGGTGTCTATGACTGAGGCCACCTGTGATGAAGGCTCTGAGGACTTGCTACATAAGTCAGGCTGTTTTGAACTATGAATCCTCCAGTAACTGTGATATAAATAAACCTTTGCCTCCCTCATTTTGAGTGCCGGGTATTTGTCCCACCAATGGGAGAAGAGTACCTAAGACAGATGTCAGTCTCAGCCTGCTCGGAATTATTTATACAGGTGCAGCAGGCCTTATTGACAACAGCACAAACTTCTCCTTGATTGGCTAGCAGGCAACCAAGGGCCAGCTGACTGTCTAGCATCACACCAGCCCGAAGCTCTAGGCTCGGTGTGCTTACACGGCTCCAGCCCATGTTATGTTTCTCTTGGACTCATGATAAGCAAATGTGACCCGAAGCACCAGGGCAGCCCTCACACCATAGTACGCACCAGCACGAGGCCAAGAGCCTGCTAGACCTAAGGCCTGGGACACTGAAAGTTTGCAGTGATGGTCCCAAGGGTTGGAGGATTTCCATTGTCCGTTGCCTCAAATACTGAACACTGTCCTTGTGGGGCTTAACCTTAAGGGATCAAGGGGGTGATGACATATTTTTAGGGTAAATTAGGACTATCAGATCTACAGAAGAATATATGCTATTGGGCCAAGCCAACACCATGGCATGTGGCGATATTAAAATGATGAATTAAAAGTTGAGTTCATTTATGGCAGGTAGCACTGCAATCTGAGCATAAATCAGATCTTCACCTCCAGGAGACAGAGGGTCATCTCCTGCCATGAGAAGCACTTACTGGCTCATTCTGCCTGGGGATCTTAATGACCTGGACACCAAGGAGGATAACTAGTTTAACAGCTGTTTTGGTTAAATAAAAGCAGTAGTTCTGAGAGGTTAGTAATGATTGGAACATTTTGGCTAGGATAGGTCAAATCACACATCAGCAGGGCATACATGCACAGTGGCTGCTTGCAGAGCAAAGAGATTCCCAGGAATTAGAAATATTGATGTGAGCTCAGCTTGAATCATGGGTAGATATTGATTTCTGAATCCAATGCTGCAATAGGGGACTTGAGTTCTGAGTAGTGTCTGTAAGGTTAAAGGAGATCAGGGTCTTGGGAGCTGGTCAGAATATTTTCTGGTCCATATAACAGGCGGGCTATGACAGATCCCAGCAGGTAGGCTATTTCCCCTTGTGATGGGAGATGTTTGCTAATTAGTTTTGTTCTCTGTAGAGAAGAAAGCACGGTGAACACACATTACACAATCTAGCAAGATCCCACAAGCTGTCGCTCTGCCATTGTTATCCACAGCCAGGGTACCACTGCAAATAAGAGTTCCAAGGCAGGTGACCATGCAAGTGTCACAGGATAAGGGGTCATAAGTGACTCTACTTGTCTGCACCCTGAGTGGTGCTGGAGTCTTGTCAGAGAGGAGCCTCATGTTCCAGGAGGCCATGGGGCAGGGTGGGTGGGGGTCTCCTCATATGAGAAGGCTCTTGCTTCAAGTGGTTCAGGCAAGGCTGGCTTTGTGCTAGAAAGGTGAATCCAGGGCTGAGGAGATAGCTCAGTGGCATGAGCACCTGCCTGGCCAGCACAAGGTCCTGAGTTCCACACCAGGTACAAGAATAAATAAATAAATAAATAAATAAATAAATGGTGAATCCAGCTATTCCTGCCACTGTTAGTATAAAAGGCGTGACAAGGACTGCTGAAGAGGGGCCACTTCTGTTTTGGCTTCAGTTGGCCTATGCGAGGGCCATATTTCTACGTTAGGAGCCCCCTGGGAATTTTGTGTTTGTGCGCTTGGCACAGGGTCTCAATGTACAGCTTGGACTTCTGTTTTCAGGGATCCTCTTGTTTTCAGCCTCTTCAGTACTAAGATTACAGGTGTGCACCACTACACCCTGTCTTGGTGGCCGACTCAGAGTGCCGAAATCATGAAGCCTTAGCTTGGTGATGGGAGATCCGAGGTCACAGATGGCCTGTAGCCATTTCCATCTCATTTCCTGGGTGCAATGCTGCATCCCAGGCATTCAGCAGGGATCTGAGCCTTTTCTTTTGAGACTCTAGTTACATTTTTAGCTATAAAGCTGATTTTCAGTGTTATTAGTGTAGAACAGCCCCCAAGGTGGTCTGCAGATTGCATCGTTATCTGCCCACTGCTGGGAAGTCCATGTGTAGGATGTGGATTCCTTCAGGTCTTTCCTGGTTCCCAAGAGAAACGATGGGGATTCTCATATACACAACTAAGATGCTAGTCCTGCGGCAGACACGCAGGTCTCTATTTCAGTGGGGGTTTTGCGTTCCTTAATGATCCACTGATGTATTAATGTGTACAAATACACACACACGTGCTCACTCCTGTACATTTGTACATGTATGTTCAATCTTTATGGAGCACAAGCTGATGTTTTGGTGTGCATCTGTGCCCCTCCCCACAACCCCCAGAAGCCACCATCATCTGACTTGCCAGGAAAGGCTTCCTATGCTTCAGAAAAATACACAAGCCTTTCTCCTTTATTGTATGTATGTATGTATGTATGTATGTATGTATGTATGTATGTATTTCAGGCTCTCAAACGTTGAGATTACAGGCACGTGTCACCACACCCAGGCTCCATGTCTCTTGTGTCCTGGGCGCAGGCCAGCACAGCATGCCAGGGATCAAACTCCGGTCCCTGCGTCTGCCTAAACAGGTGCTTTAATCCACTGAGCTATCTGGCCAGCCCTTTTTATTATTTATTTTAAAGAAAGAAGAAAAGACTAAAACCACGCAGAACTTCAAAACAAATGACAGGAAATTAACAATGGTTATTATGTTGCATATGGCTATCTTAAAGTAGTGGCTGAGATTGCCAGATATAGGCGTGCAAAGCTGGCTAAAGCATTTGAGCACTAATTTCCATTCTGTTTTCTTTTTTGAAGTCAAGAACACAGCGCAGACGATACGCGCACGCCCCCTCGTGGCCCTCGGGGTAATTACCTGGGCGAGGAGGCGCACACATTTGCACAGACACACTTGTGAGCGGTGTACATGGGCCATGTGTGCGCGCGCAGGTGTGCACGGGTGTGCGGGAGGGCAGCTCCGCCTGCTCCCAGTCCCTGTCCTCAGACGCCACCTCCATCACTGGCCCAGCGGCCACAGTCACAGGCACCCAGGGTCACAGACCAGAGTTGGTGCTTCGAGGAGCAGGGGTACGGATCTCCGTGACCCGTGTTCATTGAGTCCTCACGGTGTCCCCTGAGGTGAGGACTGAGCTGGACAACGGGCCCAGCTCTCAGCTGCACCAGCACAGCCCAGCCTCAGGGTCAGCAGGGTGCTTTGGAAAGTTAGGGTCAGCTGGGCAGATAGCCAAGGGGCCATCTTCGTGGAGAGCAGTTCCCCGGAGACGGCCGTGGTCTCTACCGGGTCTCTAGGAAACAGCCGGGACCCCGGGGATCCAGTCTTCTGGCCACTGGTAGAGACATCCAGCTTCTGCTTCCCCGCCAGGAGAGCGGCCCTCCTGCCCCTGAGGCCCGGGGTCTCCCGAGGGAAGCCCTCCCGGTGCCGCAGGATCTCCAGAGTGACTTTCTGAGGCCTCAGGTGTAGGAGCCAGGCGGGCTGGGTCCGTGTCGGGCAAGGACTGCGTAGGTGCTGGACTC
>PVJA010046678.1:0-14937 GCA_004027025.1 Myocastor coypus
GCGGTGGGGTTTGGGCTGGGCTGGGACAGGAAGTTAGTCGCGGGAACGCAGAGGCGGGGCAGAGGGGCGCAGGGGCTTACCCGCAGCGGGTGCGCAGGCTCAGCTCCCAGCGGTGGGGTTTGGGCTGGGCTCGGAAAACTAACTTTAACCCAGACTAATGTATCCTGCTAAACTATCTTTCAAACCTGATAGAGAAATAAGAAATTTTCATGACAATGAGCAGCTGAGGAAAGCTATGAACACAAAAATAGCCCTTCAAAATGTTTTGAAGGACGTTATAGAAATAGATAATAAGTCCTATAGCTCCATGAACCCCAACAGAAGGAAATCACTACACAAGCCCAATAAACAGAGGGAAGGAAAAAAAGAGGTAAGCCAATGACACTAAAATAATATGACAAGGATAAGTAAATACAAATCAGTTATAACCATCAATGTTAATAGTCTCAGTTCATCAATCAAAAGGCACAGATTTGCAAAATGTATCAAGAAGCTAGATCCACCAATATGATGCATACAAGAAATACATTTCATTTTGAAAGAAAAATCATAGCCTGGAAGTCAAAGCATTGAAAACAGTACTCCATGTCACAGTAAACCAGAAAAAAGCAAGATATTTATTCTTTTTGCAGACAATGTGAACTTCAAGCTAAGGCTGATTAAAAGAGATAATGAAGGTCACTACGTCCTTCTAAAGGGAACAATTCAAGAGGAAGAGATAACTATCATAAATATATATGCAATGAAAACCAGTGAAGCTAACTGTTTAAAACAAATAATACTGGACATGAAAATCAGATAAGCACTAATATAGTAGTATTAGGAACTCTAAATACATCACTGTCATAAAAATACAAATTAACTACACAAAAGAGTCAACAATGAAATATTAGAACTTAATCAAGCTTTTTAGCAAAACTTCATAATAAAATAAGGGAATAACAGTAGCTATTGGATTACGCATTCTTATCTTTAAAGTAGGTGCTCAGGATACAAGATATGGGCATAAAAGTTTCTCTAATTGAGATTACCTCAAAGCTTCATTTTCAATGATATAAAGACAGTAATAATATAATTGCATTGTATTTTCCCCCTTTCCTACTCTCATTTCCCCTTTCATTCATCCTAGTTCCTTGTTCCTTTTGAAAAATTGCCACTTCGCAATTTCTAATGTACAGTTTAGATCAATTAGATTTACTCTTCCAATTTCTCACACTAGCAAGACAATACAATATTTATACATGTGAGTCTGATTAAATTCATTTCATTTATGAATTTGGTCTCAAGTTGTATCCATTTAATACTGCTTGTGACGTTGATCCAGCCTACAGAGAGAAACCCTGCTGATGAAGCAATCAATCATGATGAAATTAAAGAAATTAGTTTCTACAATTGAGTGATATGTGAATATCCATATCAGGAAAACAGAGCAAACACAAGAAAACAATTAAACAGTCAACCCCAGACTTCTAGGAAAAGAAGAGCCTAAACCAAAAGTTCATAAAAATAAAGAAATTGTAAAAATGAAAGCAAAAATTAACACATTGGAGACTAAAAATAATACAAAGAATTAATGAAATTAAAGAGTTGGCTCTTTGGAAGATTAAATAGACAAACCTTTATCTATCCTTAAAAAAAAAAAGAGTCGAATCTAAATAAAAAGAAAAGGCTCGAATCTATACACTTAGAAAAGAAAAAGAACTGGATATTTCTCTTCCCAGAATCCAGAAAAACGTGCTTGTAGGTACTTTTGCAGACCCCCTTAGCAAAATTCTCTGCAGAGAGGCTAGGTTCAGACTCTTCCAGCAAATCTAGGAGCTGAACATCTTGCTAGAAGAGCACAGTAGGTTCACTTCCATGAGCAGCCCCAGGAAGAAGCGGAGCACAGCAGCCATTTTCAACCAGCATATCTGGACAAGTTCCAACTTCACTGATGCTAGGTTCAGACTCTTCCAGCAAATCTAGGAGCTGAACATCTTGCTAGAAGAGCACAGTAGGTTCACTTCCATGAGCAGCCCCAGGAAGAAGCAGAGCACAGCAGCCATTTTCAACCAGCATATCTGGACAAGTTCCAACTTCATTGATGCAGACCTGAATTTCAGTGTTAACTGCATGACTGCACCACAGCTCTACACCAAAGGGCAAAGGCTATAGTATTACTAAGCTTCTCTTCTAGAGGGTTAACAACTTAAATTGCAGGCCAAAAAATTAGACAAAAAGAAGGGCTACAAAGATAGCCAATATTCTGGCCCTAGCCCTTCAAGGTCAGTGAGGACTCAGGACATAAGAGACCCTCTGCTGTGACATCCTATAACTCAGTGGTTTCCCAAATTTTCTGTTCAAGGAGATTATGGGGCCACAGAGGAAAGTGGCTGGTGATGTAGAGTGTGCCTAAGAGAATCACCTAAAGAGAAAACATTCTCTCATGCTTTGACACAGCGAAAACTGGTCAAGAAATAGCCATGACTCAACCAGACAGCTGAAAATGACAACAGTTCTACAAAGACTGTACATGGTTTCAAAGTATATCCTGAGGGGATTTGATGGACCTTCGGAGATACAAAAGTTGCATGTTTTGTTATACAGGTCTTACTTTAACTTGCCCTTAACCACCCAGCAGAAAAGTTTAACCATGAAGCATAAAAAGTAAAGCTAGATTAGTATTCTGAGCTATAAAAGGCTTAAATCAACAGCTTCCAACTTTGCAAGTTCTTCCAATAAGCCACTACAATTATAGAATGTTGGACTATGTATACAAATACTTTCTCTTAGTTCAATGAGAAGAAATTTTTATACTAATAATGATTAGAAAAATTATCATGTCTACATTATGTGTTCTGAATAACTGTTATGAGGACAACAATATGCAATGTATCAATTATTGGGACTGTACTACTGAAATGTTTTGAAACTGTTCCATTGTTTTTTTCTTAATAAAATTATAAAATTTATTAAAAGTAATAAAAATAATAAAAAGAAAATAGACAAAGATCATAGGATTATTCTGCTACAATTTAGTATATTGCTAACTTTCTAAATTTCTGTGTAAAAATGAGTACTTATTTTTGTCACATTCTATAAGCATTTAAAATTCAGCATATCAATGATTGATGGAAAGTACATGCTCCATGCTGTCTAAGGTGTTTGATATTCATAAAGACAGTGATGTTAAACTCAAGCGTCCATGTTATAGGGAATAATATCATTAAGCTTCTCTTCTGGGGGGGTTAACAACTTAAATTGGCCAAACAAAAATTTTGGGAGAAAAAGAAGGGCTACAAGGATAACCAATATTTTGGCCCTAGCTGTTCAAGGTCAGTGAGGACTCAGGACATGAGAGAACATGTACTGTAACATCCTATAGCTCCGTGATGTCCCAAATCTTCTGTACAAGGAGATTATGGGGCTACAGAAGAAGGTGATCAATAATGTACAGTGTGCGTAAAGAGAGACATCTAGTGAGAAAACATTCTCTCAGGCTTTTGCAGAGAGAAAATTGGTCAGACAATGGCCATGATTCATCCAGATGGCTGACACTGTCAAAAGATCTACATACACCCATACATCACTTCAGGGTAAATGCTGAGGGAACTCTGATTTTAGTCAATTATCTTAGCCTCTGCAACCTTTTTCATTTCTATATATTTGACACCCTGAGTTATCGTTAGCTGTTCTGGAGTTACTTCTTCCTTATTTTCCTTAATAACATGAACTCTATCCTAGAGCTTAACCCAAATCATTTTATAGTAGAATTTAGTGTTTCTTTCAAGAGCCTTTTTAAAAAGAGTTTTAAGGGATACTGGCTTTTATTGTTCTCCTTGTTTTATTATCTTCACAGTGTTTTTTTTTTTTTTTTTTTTTTTTTTTTTTTGCGGGACCAGGGTTCAAACTCACGACCTTGCACTTGCCAGGCAGGCGCTTGTGCCACGGAGCCATCTCCCCAGCCCCTCTTCACAGTGTTTTTAATTATTCCTTTTCTCCAACAGGCTCAGATGTTTTTAAGTGCCAGGGTAGATTTGTTCTCTGTATTCTCGCTGCCAAGACTTAGCTATCTTGCAAAAAGTTGCTGCCATATCTGCTCACTGAGTACTACACAAGCTCAGCACAGAATGTTGTTTCCTTAATACTTTGTTATGGGTTCCTCAAAACCTTCCTATGGAGTGCAAGATGTTGCTTCCTAAAAGCTTCAGGGGAGAACATATTTCTTGTCTCCTTTTGTACTGGCTGCTGGCATTCTATAAATTATGGCTACATCACACCCATCTTCATTTCCTGCACTAGTTTGCCTTCTCTCCATAAGTCAAATGCTCACCTGTTTCTTCTCTACTTGTGATGATATTCAAGTCCTACTCAGTAATCCAGAATATTCCCATCTCAAAGTCTCTCACTGTAAAATCTGAGTGTATAGCACAGAGACCTGCTTATCCCATACACATGACACCTCCCCAGGCAGCAATTCTATCTTACCCCTGAGTCACATGTCTGGTAAGAGTCATAGCTCATCAGATGTCACCTCAGAAAGTTTCTGGCTTTCACAATGCACACTGGGTTGGTAGTCAGCTGGCCTGAGCCTATTATTCTGTTCCTTCCAGTATCACAAGCAAGTTAACTAAAGCTATCTATAGCATTAAAATTTTAGAATTTTTGCAAGTACCATGGCTTACACATTAATATGCTAGAGTTAATTCATAACTCAGTATTTTCCTTTCCACCTGTACCTCATCTACCAGTGAGTCTTAGAAAATATGCTGTTGCATAATGAGGATTATCATCAACCACACTTAGCCCAGCAGCAGTGAATATGTTCCAGAATTCCGCCCAGAGGATATTTTCCCAAAAACTCCTTTCAGGCCTTCCTTGGTTTTGGGTGTGTGTGTGTGTGTGTGTGTGTGTGTGTGTGTGTGTGTGTGTGTGTGTCTTAATCAGGAAATCATCTCATGGAGCAAAGGTGTTGGTATTTATTTGAAAGATAGTTCTAGGGAGTAAAACTAGCTGATAAAGAGAGAAAGACAGAGAATGAAGACCCATGCCTTACTGAGGAGCATAAAGTATACCTCCCAGAATTGTGTGAAGAGAAGAGAAGGTCATTAACCCATTGGTTTATTTGCCCATTGTCAAATTTCCCTTGCTTTCCTGGCCCCTACATGTGTTCAGATGGCAAAGCAGCCCATGCCATCAAAGAATCCCAAGGAAGAGCTTTCCACAACAGTTTGCCGTGAGTAGAAGCTTACAGGGAGCTGTCTGATCCAGCCTTAGCTAAGCAGATGTGAGTCAGACTATCTGCTACACTCTACACAGAACTGGGATGGCAGACAGGGACTTCAGTACCTTGCCATGTATGTAACAAGCGCTCATTAATGTTATCAATTCATGGATTGACGTATTGTTAAAATTCTACTAGCAACTGAAACTTACTTTATTTAATGATCATAACAGTGCTCTGTGATTTTCATGACCACAATAATCCTCTGTAGTAGGGGAAGGTTAGGAAATTGAGGCCTAAAGGGACTGAGGAGCTTACACAAAGTCACACCACTAATAACCATTAGAGTCTGTTCATTTATAAAGTTTTTGATACATCACTAAACTTCTTGGGGGAAAGAAGAAAGAGTGTTCTCTTGGGGGAAGGAATTGAGTGAAGAATTGTTACCGGGAACAGCACTTAGGAAAGCACTCCTCTTAATCTATGACATCCATTAGAGTTCTCAATATGTAATGGTCTGGCTTAGAAAATCTTGTTGTAGATAGTGTTCCAGGAATCATCTTAGCATGCTATGGCTTCTCCATCACCAGTTCTACAATCTCCTTAGATCCCTAAGGCATAGTCCCAGTTGCACCCACTAATGAGACCCTGAGAGAGAAAAACACTCATGCGAATTCATTAGAAAGCCAGGTTTGTAGAAAACTTCTCTTTTTCCTACTTCTCTCAAGGGGTCTTTCAAAACAAGTCAAGAAACTGTCTTGTCTTTGCTCAACAACCTTGAGTTGACTTCTGGGGAAATAACACTGTCTCAGGAAGGAATACCTGGCCCACAACTGCACCTCTCACCTCCTGGAAGACTCTGAGGTTATGAACAAGTCCTCCAAACATCATGACCCCTCCATTTTGACCTTGTTCTGTGCCCTCAAAGCCAGGGTTAGGAAAAGTCTAAATGCTAAAATGCTTTAGACACTGTTGGAATATGTATAAAGAGCTGGGGATGTTTCTTTTATCATATTTTCCTCACGCCTCCCTTTTCCTAGGAGAGCTCTTTTCAAAGTGTCCCCAGAGGATGACACTGTCATGCAAAGAGACCTGTGACATAGCAGATACCAGTCTGCTTCTCCTTATTTATACTCCACAAATAGAGCTATCATTTACTCTCTGGGTAGAAAGCCAGGACTGTACAACTCCAGATCCCCTTTCCTGAAAATCTAGCTGCCATCCATGCCTTTTCAAGGTGCATATTCCTACTGGACTTTCTGATCTTACAAACTGGAGAAGGGGCGATTGTGGCCATCCATCCAAACTTGCCATTATCCATGGTACAATAATGACCCTAAAATATAAAACTTTGAAGAGCTCCTGTTCTGGTCTCATTTACCCAGGTGAAGCCTGCTGCCCCTTAATTTTGAATAAGGAGCTTGATGAGGTCGTTGCACTTCTCAGAGTCCTTGTATCAAGCACTGTGTAAGCTTCTTTCCCCTGAAGACCTTGTTGAACCTGAGGTTGGGAGCACATAGAGAAGGCTGGAGTTCCAGTGTAGAATATCCCACTCCACTGACAGTGCTCATGCAACAGAGCTCTTCAGTAGATACCAAGTGAGCAGAGCATGTACGACTTTCCACACAACTGGGGAGAGGGTCGGAAGTCATCCCTTCATATGAAGACAGCACGTGTCTATCCATGTCAGAGTGGCCAGTAGCCACTGCACTGTTCATCTGTCTTGTCTGTGATTCACTGATCTGAAAGGTGGAGTCTTCTAAATAACAAAGGCCTTATTAGGGAGCAGTTTATGTGAAGAGGAATATGTCAGTGCGGAATCGCTATACAACTGACCCATCTCCTCAAGGCCAAGCAATCTCTGCAACCGTCTTGTGCCAGGTAGTTATCCCTATGCTTGCCTCCCTTCCATGCTACTGATATATACAGGTCTATACCACATTCCAACATGAGCATAAGTTTTTCGTGGCAACTTTAGCTGAAACTGATGCTGTCTTTCTTTGGGATCTCTTGGGCATTTGAATCATCCACTTGAATTAATAAGTACTGTATATTTACCATGTATAGAGTATTGTGGTGAATATTTCTATTTTAAAAAAATTAAATATGCATTTGTCCTTAAATCTCTAACAAAAGTAGGGGTAGGTGTGCCTGAAAGAAGTCACCCACCTAGAAGCTAAACAGAAGTAAGGTCCAAGAAACTGTTTAGTTGGAGCTAAGGAGGAATAGGCATGGAGAATTAATCTTTATAAGTAGGGAAATTTTAAAGAAAGATTAAATAGTCAGCGTTTATGACAAGTCTCAAACTACTTGGACATTTGGAGTTGGGAGAAAGCAGGTGAAAGGAATAAATGATTAAAAATCCCAAGGTCATGAATTCGAGACCAGCCTGGGCTACAAAGTGAGCTCAAGGCCAGCCTGAACTGCATAGTGAGACCCTGTCTCAAAAAGACAAAAAAAAAAAAAAAAAAAACCAGGGTCACTATCTGTTCGTTCTGTTAAAATAAACCCAACAGAAGGACCGGGGAGTTGTTAGCCATTCATTAATGTAAAACATAGAAAGTACTATTATCACCCAGACTTTTCAATTTGCAAATCATTTATCAGCTACCAACTTCATCAGGGATCATCAGACCTCAAAATGATAGTCACCCTGCCCCAAATTGTGTTATTTTACAATTTTAATGGCTTCTCGGAGGTGATCATATTCAAATTCTCAATCATGAGTCATCCCCATCAGATACTCATGTGGCATCCTCCACCACCGGGGAGACCTCCTTGGAGAGGCTGGTCACTAGAACAGTCACTTTCTGTTAGAAGGGAACAGTTAGGTGCATGTCATCTAAATCCATAGGTCTGTCTATTGTCACTGCCCTAATTGCAAGCCTAGGTAGGTGGTTCTCTGTAAAGGATCTGCACAAGTTGGAAAGGCTGCTGGGATTTTATGTACTGTAAAGAGATAAGCAAGGAAGGGGGAGCTATGGGTGATAACAGTTCTTTCCATATTTCCTATAGTTTTGTAGTTCTGATTTTCAAACATAACTCTGATAAGTAACTAAGCTTGAGTCTCACTGCAATATTCTTACTTCATGATTGCTTGTGAGTTCCTTTGCCCTTACTTCCTTATGGTCAGTGCTGGCTAGCTCCTGTGGCACGGCAGAGTCATTTCTCTGACAACTTCAGCCAAAGACTTCTCAGCCAGCTTCTCTAGTAAGTTTCTCATTCTCCTACCGCCTCTGCATCTCGGATCCAGAGTGAGACCAGAGAAGTCCATGCACCAGACTGTGCATTTATTTTCCGTTTTCATGAACAAAAACATTCAAACATTTATTTAATGACTATATTCCCAGATAGCCCTAATCTGTCATAAGCAAGAGCATCCCTGATTCCTGGGCTCTTAACTACTCTGCCTAGATAGTACTTCACCTTAGGAGTCTCTCACAACTTTCTTTCTGTTACAGTTACCAGTCAGCAGCTGCTCTTCATCCTCTGACTTCAGCCTATTCTGTTCATGGAAATAACATTGCTCATAGTGAAGTACTAGTTCTTCTTAGACCACAGCCAATAGAAGCAACATTTTTAAAGCAGATCTTGATAGAAAAACTAAAGACAACTAAATATGTCTGCTTCTTCTGGCAATTTATCTAAAAAGCTATGTCTTTGATCACTCTACCATGCTTGATTGAGTGCAGGGTGAAGGCAAGACCAGTCACTGGACAGTATAGTCTCACTGAATCTATAAGCAGCCACCACAAGGACAGAACAACTTACATTTTAGTCAACCGTATAAAGAGTAAATAACTACATCAAAATGCTATTTAAAGTCCATTGTAAGAGAATAAGAAACAACAAAACTAATGTCCTTTTACTGACATAGAATCAATGCACTAAGCCATACTGAATCAATGCCTTAAACACCCTGAACTTTTATGACCCAAAAGAGATCAGTCTCTTCCACTATGCCCTCTCATAGCTCTTCCAAATCTCCTGGTTTAGCACTCAATTCAAAGAATGCTCTCTTGCCCTCAAGCAATGCAATTGACTGAACTTTTAAGTATCCACAGATATCTTCTTTGATTCTTACCACACTTTTACTTGGTCTACACTATTTCCAAAGACTTTAAACCTAGGTTAAGTTTTTAAATACTTTATACTTTCTCCAAAAATATTAATTTTTTATTTTGAAATCTATGTACTGGTTTAGGTAGACACTACAGAGGAAAAAAATGGGAAAATTCCATCTAAATGTTACCATATTTAGAGAAGTCTGCTGTTGATATATTTTTCCAAGTATTTTTTAAATACAATGTTGAATACATTACTTTTATTATATACATACTGAAGATTGTTTAAATATGTAGATAATTTTTATACTTGGTTTCTCATATTTTTAATTTTATAGAGAATAGAAAATGACAGATGAGACATTAAAATGATACACAATTTGAAAATAAAGCCAAGATGATAGCTGTTCAACAGTGGTTGTTAAATTGCACATTGTCATCTTCAGTGTATTCAGGTAAAATTTGTCAAAATAAAAATTTAAGCATTAGCTGCTACCTTCAAATGACTGATAGAAATGAGTAGTAGAATCATCTCAGCTACCCCATGTATACACACATATGTTTTCCCCTTCATTTCTTCCCTTTCTTTTCCCCTTTCCCTCATCCTGATTGTTCATTCCATTTCAGCAGTTTCTTTCCTTTTTGCTATATCTATTGTACCTGTCTGACTTTATTTACTCATGTTTTTACACTAGGATAAGTATTCAACCTTTTTCATATGGTAGATGATGGGCTCAAAGAGGCGATGGTGGCATTGGTCATCACAATTAAAAACAAGGTTAAAGCATGAAGAAAATAGAGAGATCTGTGACTAAGATGTCACCTGTGGTGAGAGTAAATATTCACATAGAAGATGTAAATATCACTATAAGGCCTTGAACATAGGTGATTCAATGGCTTTTATGAAATAAGTGAATGAGTGGTCTTCTATTTCCTCTCCTAGCATATTTTTTTCTTACAGTGACTGATGGATCCAGCTGGGATCAATAGGACAGCTGTCACTGAGTTCATTCTCCTGGGCCTAGTGGAAAAAGAGGAGCTACAGACTGTGCTGTTTGTGCTATTCCTCTTTGCCTACCTGGTCACAGTTGGGGGCAACCTCAGCATCCTGGCAGCCATTTTGGTGGAACCCAAACTCCACACCCCCATGTACTTCTTCCTGGGGAACCTCTCAGTGCTGGACATTGGGTGCATCAGTGTCACTGTTCCTCCAATGTTGTGTCGTCTTGTGTCCCACCAGCGTACAATTTCCTATGATTCCTGCCTCACGCAGCTCTTCTTCTTCCACCTGTTGGCTGGCACAGACTGCTTCCTGTTGACAGCCATGGCCTATGACCGATTCCTGGCCATCTGCCAACCCCTCACCTATTCCACCCGCATGAGCCAGACAGTGCAGAGGATATTAGTGGCTATGTCCTGGGTGTGTTCCTTCTCCAATGCACTGACTCACGTTACTGCCTTAAGTACCCTCGACTTTTGTGGTCCCAAAGAGGTCAACCACTTCTACTGTGACCTCCCACAGCTATTCCAACTCTCCTGCTCCAGCACTCAACTCAATGAGCTGCTGCTCTTTGCTGTGGGTTTCATAATGGCAGGTACACCTGTGGTTCTCATCATTGGTTCCTATATCCGGGTAGCAAGTGCAGTTCTACAGATCCGTTCAGTAGAGGGCAGGAAGAAGGCCTTCTCCACATGTGGCTCCCACCTCACTGTGGTTTGCCTTTTCTATGGGACAGGCATCTTCAATTATATGCGCCTGGGCGCAGAGGAGGCTTCAGATAAAGATAAGGGGGTGGGGATTTTCAACACTGTTATCAATCCCATGCTAAACCCACTTATCTATAGCCTCAGAAACCCTGATGTTCAGGGTGCTCTGTGGCGGGTATTTGTAGGAAGACAGCCACTGACCTGAGAGAAAATAGGACCCTCCTTTCCTTCTTTTTCTAGGCAGGAAAATCCCTTAGAAAGGCAGGATTAAAAAATGGTCCATAATAATTTTTCCTGTCTCCTGATGTCCCAAGGATTAGTGCTACATGTTTGTTGTACAAAAGAAAGCTATCCACTTCTTCATTTATTTATTCAAAAAATGCTTACTGAATCACTTCCGTAACCAGTCTTCTAGAAAATTGGTGAACAGAATGGATATTTGCATTCATGAAACACATACGGTATTGTCTCAGTTACTTTTCTCATGTTGCTGGAACAAATACCCAACACTCAAAATGAAAGAAGGAAAAATTTATTTAGCTCACAGTTACTAGATATTTCAGTCCATGCCCAGCTGTCTCCAAGGCAGAGCAGCACATGGCAGAGAACAACCTTTCATGGTGGTTGCAAAGAGCAAGAGAGCAAAGGGAGTAGTAACAACGAAGGCAGCTAGGTAGCCTCTTTCCCCTCTTTACATTGCAGTGCAAATTACCTGCCCCAGAGCAGGTGCAGCATCCACCCCCACCATTATCAGTAACAAAATCTAGAAGCCTTCCCTTGACTAGATAAGGTTTTGGGGAGACAACTAGACTCAAACCATAACAGGTGTAACAGTCACTATAGCAAATAAGAATCACATACAGTGTATGACATAGTGATAAGTGCTATATCACATAGTAGTAAGTCCTATTTAACATATTAATTATTGCCCAATCACATAGTGATAAATGCTGTATGACAGTGACAACTGCTAATGACATAGTGGCAATTTCTGTGTGACACAGTGATAAGTGCTACATCACATAGCGATAAGTCTTTTATTTTAAAAAGACGGAGGATATGCAGCTAGATCCTGCCAAGCAAGGACCGTGGTAGCTACCTTATGCTGGGCTATATCAACTTTCTGGAGCGAGGCGCTGCTTTATTCACCCTGTATGTCTAGGTTTGAGCAACAATGTCCCACGAGGAAGAGCCACTGTGTCATTATAGTGTAAGAACTAAGAATGTAACTTTTGGCAATAAAGTGTCTCTGTGGTAGGGATACAAGATTCACTCTAGAGTGTGGAAAAAATTGTAGAACTTGGGTTCAGTGCCCGAGACTATTTCATTTAACTGTCTACCATTCACCTAAAGAAAATCAGGCCTTTTCCCTACTATCTCATGAGAACTTTATGGGTGTGTGTGTGTGTGTGTGTGTGTGTGTGTGTGTGTGTGTGTAAAGAAATTGTTCTGTCCCTATTTCTACAAAACCTTTTTTTCTTATTTGATAATACAGCTTCTTCAAACACACGATAAAGCCTTTTGTAGGGGTATGTGTTTTCCTAACTCCTAAGAAGCTCCACTGCACATACTCAACATAACCGTCCCTGAAGGACTAAGTCTCTCCCACTTTCTCAGATATATATACTTCCTAAGAATGATAGCATGATTTGTTCTCTCTCTCTCTCTCTCTCTCTCTCTCTCCTTCCCTCCCTCCTCTTCCTTCTCATGCCATATTCCCTCACCTCCTCCTCTGTCCTCTCTCTCCCTGTTTCTGTGTCTCCTTCCCTCTACCCCTTTCTTTTTTCACTGTCTTATTTCATGCACTTAGTTATTTAACTGAAAATACAAAGCGTGTTGTACATGTACACTAAAACATGTCTTTCAATACGTTTTCATTATCTCTATTTATAATTCCCTCCCATTTCTTATGCTTACCAAGTACACACTATAACTTTTCTCCCTCTCTCTATCCCCTTTTTCACTGTCCTACTTCTAACCATTTAACCTTTGGTGATTATTCTTTATAACTTTATTTGATTAATGTATCAATATAGCTCCAGAGCATCAAACCCAAAGCATTTCCTCTTCTCGATGTGTGCTAGCCTTTAGTCCATTCATTCCCCCATTTGTACCCTCTCCAGCCTCTCTGCGAAGCGACTTAATTATAAAAATATAAAATCAGGCAGAATAGTGAGTGAAAGAGGTAAGAATGAATGGCAGGGGCTAGAAATGTAGCTCAGTGGTGTGGCACTTGACTAGCATGTACTAGGCCTGAGTTCAATCCCCAGTACCAATAGATTGAAAAAAAGGAAGACAGAAGTGAGGGAAAGGATATCATGAAATAATGTGGAGATTAGTGAGAGAATAATTCAGAGTACCAACAAAGATGCTACAGGAATGCCAGTGATGTAGAAAGGCATAGAGAAAATGAATAATGCACAGAACTGGGAGGTGGAAATAAAATTCATCTAAAATACCCATCAGACCAGTATGCGTGCATGAGTGGGAGGCGGCAGGCCTGTGACTACAGCCTTACAGGTTGACTGGCTGACTGTCCAGTACTATGTCTCAGAGCCATGAACCAGTTTGGTTCCCTGGTGGTGGGGGCTGCAGCGACCCTGTTGCCACCCCCAAAACCCCACAGCCATGAGAATCTCAATAAAAATTGATATGTCTCTAGGTTAAACTATCAAATTGAATTGAAAGAAAGGAAAGAAGCTGAATTTTCCAACATTAAATAAAAGACTTAAACAAAGTAGTGTTTAGCAACTCAGGATGAGAGTATGGTGGGGGATCCAGCAAAATTCCAGTTTTGGTAACACTAACCTGAGCCAATGAGGAAAAACGATGACTGAGAAGAGACATCCTTTTGGAGTTATCACTGGCCCTGCAGCTAGAAAAGCACCTAGGATTTGAAAAGGGGTTAGTCCTATGAGTCGTCCACCTCTAAGTAACAAGAATATAGAATGATTTTATCTTCCAGCTTTAAAAAGGAAACCAAGTCTTCTGAGACAAAACAAGTGCAAAGGAAACCAGGTGCAGTTCTCAAGAGACCTAACCAGTTAAACAGAAAAAAATAACATTCCAGCTAATTTTACAAGGAGTGTAAATAAGTTAAGCCATCAGAAAGACACTCGTCGGGCAACTTTGCTTTTCCAAAGAGGCCTGAAGGCTCAGGCCCAATTGAACACAGGGCAATTGCTAGATAATGCAGTAGCACAGAGAACTCACCAGTGATGCACTTCCACCACAAATAAAGGAATTCTGACTGTGTCCATGACAGTGCTGGAGCTGTGCAAAGCCCAGTCACTCAGAAACCGTGATTACCTCATGCGGATGGACCCCCATTCTTGACAAAACAAGAACTGTTGGATGTAAAGAAAGTTCCTAAAGGTACCCCTTTACCTTCTGATATAAATAGTGCTGGTAAACAGACTGGGATGACTTTGGATGAACCATCTGGTATCCTGAAGGAATAAAGAGCCACTCCCACATATAACAAAGGAGGAAGCCACTTTGTTACTGAAGGATTTTTTTAAAATATAGAAAATAATGGCCCAAAAGGTGATGGGGAATATATCTATCTGTTGTTAAAGATTTCATGGCTGGCCCAGACAGAACAATTTTCTGTTGACTTCCTTGGTTCCTCATGCAGCAGATGAAACACAAAAAGAAATCAATTATTTTTATGATAGCAATATTTACAATCTTATCACCTCTGCCCACTTCTTAGACTTGGCCATGGTAAAACTTTGTCCTCTGTAACATGAGTAGAGCCTTTTGTTGTTGCCACCCTTTAAGAGTATTGATGTAATAAGAGCAGTTGCCTTTTTTTCGTTAGACATATTTTTAGAAAACTTCTGAGAATCCCAGTTTTTGGCTTTTAAGATTTATGGAACTATCTGGAACTCGGTTCCTTTGTCAAATGGCCTTAAGTTAGACCCCTAGAGTTCACTGCTGAACTTTTAATAAGAAATGTGG
>PVJA010046679.1:0-14904 GCA_004027025.1 Myocastor coypus
GACATGGTGGCGTGTGCCTATAATCCCAGCATTTGGGAGGCTGAAATCAGGAGGAGCACTATGAGTCTGATCTGTGTAGTGAGACCCTGTAACCCTGTACTAAACCTATTAAAAAATAGAAAATGTAACAGAAAAGATATTTCAAATGAAAGTTCTGAGTTGAATATGAATTAAATTTAATATGAATTAGATTTTCGTAGTAATAGGTAATGAAAACCAAAATGTAAATAATTATGTGAAAACCAAAGTATGCAATAACAGGTAGCTTGTTTCCTTAATGAGAAGTCTGAGCCATTTTGATTTGTGTTTCCTAGGTAATTTGAGTGATAACATGAATTTATCTACATTAATAAAAATCAATGAAACCAATCAATAATGAGGAAATGAATTTTAATTACTGAACCAAAATCCTGCTAGCAGACTTCTAAGTTATGTGGTAGTATGACAAAATTGTATTGGTCCGGTATCAGGATTTCCTCCATCCATTTTTATATTCGTTCAAAACCTATTATTGTTGGAAATGGTCTAAATTCTACAGAGTTTTTTTTTTTTAATTTTCAGACAGTGAATCTAACCAGTTTTAATCATTCAAAAGCAAAAACAGAAATTACATTCTTCCTAAATGTTTCTTCAGGAAAAATTGTATGCATATATGTAGACATATGTAAGTATACATTGTATAGCTTACTTGTGACTGTACAGAGACATTGATCATCAAATATTCATATACTTATAAAAATTTCCAAATACTTGTATAAATAAAGAGGACCACATGACCAGTTATGGTCAGAACAGAAGAAGTGGAACTGGCATAGTTGACTTCCAAGTCAAAGCATTTATTAGAAGGTGAATGACGCTTCAGTTCATTGTCTTTACTGGTGTCACCTGGAGGGTACCTTATGTTCTAGGTGGATGCTGACCTATACCAATGCATAGATGGCTGTCGCCATCAGATACTTTATGACAAAACATGGAAGTTTGTTAACTGTGTCCTAGGAAAAGCTAAGGAACTAATTTTCTTCCAATTTTGTCCTTAGCTTGTAAGTCCAACCTAGGCTAGTTTAACTTTAATTTCTTTTGTTTCTTCCATTATTACAGTCTTTCTACTTATGACTCAATGTTTTAGTTGGATAGGGAAAGTGGGCAGGACTAGAAAGGGTAAGTGATGATTTCCACGCCTGATCTTTGTGCTGGTTAGTTTTTATTAAGAGGAGCCTCTGGAACTTGAAATAAACCTGGTGAAGGTTACCAGAGATAGGTGATCTTAGACAATTACTATGCAAAAGACTGGAGCTGACAAACATTCTAATCATTCCCTTCATCAGAGAAAATGATAATGATGATAGCGATGGCAATGCTAATAACCAATGACATTTGTATGCATGTACCCTATACATCATTAGTCTAATCCTGTGTCCATATAACTCATTTAATTATTTTTTCATTTTAAAGAAAAAAGATTTCAAAACAAAGTAATGGGAAAGTAACAATAACTAATACATTGTGTATTGTTATCTTCAAAGCAGTTACTCAGAATAAAAGATATGGCAACAGAATGTTTTCCAAACAATATGAGCACAAGCCTTTCTTTTCAATGAACTATAAGAAACTAGTAGTATAGCCATCTTGCACACTTTCTTTTTTCCTTCCTTCTTTCCTTTTCCTTTACTTCCATCCTGTTCCATTTACTTTTGAACATTTTCTTCCAGTTTCACAGTTTCTATTGTATATTTTGGACCACATTTACTCTTTCAGATTCTTACACCAGGGAAATAATACAATGTTTGTACACGTGAGTCTTACTTATTTCACTTAAGAGTATGGCCTAAAGTTTCATCCATTTACCTATAAAAACCCCAAGCTTATCTTTCTTTGTGGGTGATTAATACTCCGTTGTATAAAACTGCCACAAAATGTGCTGCTATAAACATAGGCACACCTATATCAGTGTAATTTTTTTTCTTTTTTTTTTTAGTTCTTCTGGAGAGATAACTAGAAGGGAATAACAGCTGGGTCGAATGTGTAGAATGTGACCTTTAAGCCTAATTTTTGAAAAATCTCCACCTTGATTTCCACAGTGGTTGAACCAGTCTGCATTCCTGCCAACAGCAAAGAAAGATTGCTTTTCTCTGAAAATCCCTTCAGCATTTGTTATTGGTTGATTTCTTGATGATAGCTGTTCTTTCTGGAGTGAGACAAAATATCAGTGTTTTAATTTACATCTCAGATGAGCAATGATCTTGAACATTTTTTCATATCTTTATTTATCGTTTGTATTTCTTCATCTGAGAAGGGTGTACTCTTTACAGATACTCATGTTTAGATTGGGTCTTTGAATTTGGGGGTTCTGATTTTTTCAATTATTATTATTTTTTTAAATTTTGTTTTATTACTTTTAATAAGAAATTACAATGTGACCGTTTCAAAACATGTTAGTAGTACATTCTCAATAATTGATACAATACATATTTTTGTCCTCATTGTAGTTATACAGAGCACAGGATGTAGACATGATAAATTTTCTTCAATTATTTATATGTTCTAGATGTAAGTTTCATCTGCAGGACAGTTGGCTATAATTTTTCCTGCTCTGTGATGACCTTTTCACTCTGTTGGTAGTTTCTTTTGTTGTGCAAAATTTTTTTAATAAGATGAAATCCTATTTGTCGATTCTTTGTAGTATTTCTTGTGTAGCCTGAGTTTTGTTCATGAAGTTTCTGCTTACACCTATGTCTTTAAGATTTCCATCTATTTTATCTTACAATATATTTTGAATTTCTGTTTTAATTATTAGTTTTTACATTTGCATTTTAGGACAGGGTCTACAGGATTACAGGGACCCCCTATGTAGATTGGACTCTCCTGCAACGTTCTAACAGCTGGGATTACAGGCCTGCACCACCACACCCAGTCTCAATCACAGTCTCAGCGCACCCCCAGGGGCAGGGCCGGCATAGCACACTGAGGATGGAGCCCCGGCCACTGCATCTGCCTAAGCAGGCACTTTAATCTGCTGAGCTATTTGGCTGACCCTGTTTTAATATTTACATCTTTGATCCATTTTTACTTTAGTGTATTGTGATAGATATGGATCCAGTTTTAGTCTTTGGCATGTGGAAATTCAAGTTTTCCAGTACCATTCATTAAAGAGATTATTTTTCTTCCAATGAACATTTTGGCTCCTTTGCCAAAGATAAGGTGGCTGAATGTATTTGGAGTGGTGTCTGCATCTTCTTATCTGGCCCTTTGATCCTCAGGTCTGTTTTTTTGCTAATACCACGTTGATTTTATCATAATGGCTCTGTAGTGTAATTTTAAGTAAAGGATCGTGATGCCTCATGCCTTGCCTTTGTTGCCCAGATTTGCTTTTGCTATTCCAGGTCTTCTGGTTCCAAATGAATTCTAATAATGCTTTCTCGAGTTCTTTTAGGTATGTTGATAGTATTTTGGCTGGGATTGTACTGAATCTGTATGACAGTTTTGGGAGCAGTGCCGTTTTCACTATATTCATTCTTTCTATCCAGGAGGAAAGGGTATCTTTGCATTTTTAAAAAAATCTCTCTTCAATCTTCTTTTTCAGAGTGCTTTAGTTTTCAGTGTATAGATCTTTTACTTCCATTGTTGACTGATTCCTCAGTATTTCACTTTTTGAATCTATTTTGAAGGGTGCTCTTTCTCTAATTTCTCTCTGTGAATTTGTTGCTTGTGTACAGGAATGCTATTGATTTTCAAGTGTTGACTGTATGTAGGTACAATGTTAAGTTTGGTTATTAAACCTAGAAGTTTTCGGTGGAATTTTTGGGGTCCTCTGTGTAGAGTAACATGTCTTCTGCAAATAATAATAATTTAACTTCTTTTTTCTTATCTTATTGCTTTTATTTCTTTCTGTTAACTAATTGCTCTAGATAACGTTTCCACAACTAAATTGAATAGGGTGGTGATAGTGGGCAAGGCTGTCTTGTTCATGATTTCAGAGTGAAAACTCTCAATTTTTGACCATTTAATATGGTGTTAAATGTTGGCTTGTGTTATATGGCTTTTATCAGATTGATGTAATGACCATCTATTCTCATTTTCTGAAGGTTTTTATTTCCATTAATGGGTGTTGGACTTTGCCAAATGCTTTTTCTGCATCTATGGAGATGATAGTGTGATTTTTGTTTTTGGTTCTGTTCATATGGTATAATACATTTATTGATTTGCTTTATTGAACCTTCATCCCTGAATCCCTGTGATAAATTCTGCTTGGTCATGGTATATAATCTTTCTGATGATTTGTTGCATTCTGTTTGCCAGTGTTTTAGCAAGGATTTTTGCATCTATCTGAATTAGAGAGATTGCTTTCTTTCTTTCTTTTTTCTTGTTTCAGAACTTTTGTTTGTTTATTTATTTATTTTTATGGCGGGCTCAGCTTGCCCTGAGGGCAGGGCTGGCACAGCATGTGGTGCCGGGGATCGAACTGCGGTCCCTGCAGCCACCTAAGCTTCCCTAAGCAGGTGCTTTAGACTACTGAGCCATCCTGCCAGGCCCCATGCTGTTTTCTTTTTGATTGGGTTTTCTCTGGTTTTGCTGCCAAGGAAATACTTGGTTCCAAGAGTAATTATGAAGTATTGCTTTCCTTTCAATTTGCTTAAAGAGTTTCAATATTAGTGACATTAGTTCTTCTCTAAATTTCTTGCATCATTCAAAAGTTAATCCAGTAGGACTTGGGCTCTTCTTTGTTATTAAGTTTTTAACTACATTTTCAAATTTATTGGCTGATATCAAGTGATATACAATTTTCATATCTTCTTGACTTAGTGTTGACAATTTAATTGTATGTAGGGATCTGTCTAATGCTTCTGTATTTTCCATCTTATTAAAGTATGTGTTCTTAGAGTAGGTATTGATACCTACTTTCTTTAGGATCTGTTGTGATTCCTCCCTTTCCATTCTTAATTGTTTGAATTTATGTTTTTCTTTCCTGTTTTTGGTGAGGTTGGCTAATGGCATATCAATTTTATTTATTCTTTCAAAGAACCAACATTGGATTCATTAATTCTCCATACTTTTTGGTCTCAATTGTTTTAATTTATAGTTAAATTAAATTGAATTTTGTTCTTATCTTTATAATTTCTTCCCTTATATGAGCTCTGGGTTTGATTTATTCTTCTTTTTCTAGAAGTTTAAGGTCCAATATTAGATTGTTTATTTGAACTCATTTTGTTTCCCTGATGTGAGAGCTCATTGCTATAAATTCCTCTCATAGGACTGCTTTATTGCATTCCATAAGTTTGATACATATATATTAGTGTTTTCATTTAATTGTCTAATTGTTTAATTTTGTCTTTAATTTCTCTGTGACTCATTAGTTGTTCAGGAGAATGTTGTTTAATTTCCATGTGTTTATGTAGTCTTTGTGATTTCTTCTGCCGTTGGTTTACAGTTTCATGCATGGTATGATTGCAATTCCTCTACATTTACTTAAGCATGTTTTATGGTTTAATATGTGGTCTGTGTTGGAGAACATTCCATATTCAGCCGAGAAGTATGTATATTTTGATTTTTTTGTGTTGGAACACCCTGTAGACATCTACCAAGTTCATTTGTTCACAGGTTTGATTTAATTCTGATGTAATTTAATTTGTTTTAGAATGTATTTGGTAGAAGTTCTCACCATGAAGCTTGGACTTGCAGTGATCCTCCTGTTTTCAGCCTCCTTAGTACTCGGATGACAGGCATGTGCCACCATGCCCAGACATGGTGACTGGCTTAGCATGTCTGGGAATGGGGTTGGTGTGGCATGTGGTACTGGGGATCAAAGCCCAGTGCCTGCACTTGCCTAAACAGGCACTTGGTCCCCTGAGCTATCTCTCCAGCCCTTCTGATATTTCTTTGTTGAATATTTGTCTAGTTGATCTATCTATCTGTGAGAGTGTATAATTAAAGTCCCTCACTACAACTGTGTTTAACTGTGTTAGTGCTTATTTGATTTTTCATGTCTACTAATATTAATATTTGTTTTATGTAGTTGCGAGCACCGTTATTTGATGGGTATATATTTGATTGCTATCTCTTCCTCTTGGATTCTTCCCCTAACAAATATGTGGTAATCTCCTTGTCTCTTTTGATCAGATTTGGCTTAAAGTTTGTATTGCATGCAAATAGACTGTCATCCTTGCTCTTTTTTGGATTTGTGTGTCATTGAGTATTGTTTTCCATCCATTGATTTTTAGTCTATGAATTTCTTTTGAAGATGAACATGTTTCTTTAATGTAGAATATTGTTGGATCTTGTTTCTTGATCCATTCTGCCTGTTTCTTTTGATGATGAACTGAGACCATTTACACTGATATTTATTACTGGTGTAGATGCCTTATCTTTTTCAGGCTGTTTACCTGTTGCTGGTTTGCTGTCTTTTTTCTCTGCTTAATTGCTGCTCTTCCTGGTAGTTTCTTTCTGTCAGTTTTCCTGTGTGTGCATTCTTCATTTCTTCTTTCCAATATATCCTTCACAGCATTCGTTTACTTTTTCAGTGTTGTCATACAGGGGAGAAAAACTAGTATAACCGGTATATTATCCCAGGTAAAGTAGTACAGTTAGTAATAAAAATAGACTCAGGCATAATTTGGCTACTCTCAAACTGTGGCAACTATAGCCTGATATCTTTAACTGTAGAGGAAAGTTTTATAGTTATCCAATATAACCTAACTTGTACCAGAAACTTGAATGTAATGATTTTTGATTTACTAGAATGAGTTTGCTCTGTTATGTGCGCGCGTGCGCGCGCGCGTGTGTGTGTGTGTGTGTGTGTGTGTGTGTGTGTGTGACTTAAGGGAGTAGGGAATAAGATGGAGAGAATAATGAGGTCAAATATAGCAGGAGCAAGGCTGGAGGGCAAAGGATGATCATCCAAATTTTGTGTACTTGGAGGACACTGGAGGGAAGTGTTGGAAGAGAAAGCCTAGGCATATTTAAGTGAACCATAAAGGGAAGAGACCGTCTTTATCCTCATGCAAGTATTAAAATCAAGCAAGGTAGTTGGCAGAAAAGAGAAAGTGAGCAACTAGAATAAACCAAAAGAAAGAGAAATAATAGTTGTAAAAGAAAAGACAGAGAAAGAAAACAAAAATAAAACCCCCTCATACAGAGAAACAAACAAACATACAAGAAGAAAAACAGGGGCCGATGAGGTAGGTCAGCAGACTAAATGCCTGCTTAGGCAAGCACAGGGACAGGATTCAATCCCTGGTACACCAGCCCTGCCCTCGGCCATGGAGAGCCAGCCACCAAGACTGAGCATGGTGGCATACACCTGTAATCACAGCACTGGAGGCTCAAAACAGGAGGATCAATATGAATCCAAGCTGCATAGTGAGATCTTGTACCAAATACATTTAAAAAAAAGAAAGAAAAGAAAAGAAAAAAGTAAAGAAAAGCAAAACTAGACAAAAATACAATAGAGTGAAAAACAAAACAAAACAAAAACATCAACCCAGCCAGATACAAAGAAGAAAACCAATTAGACCGAGAAAATAAAAGTAGTAAAATTCCTTGAGCATCTACAGTTGAGTAATAAGTCCAATTCATACCCACAAACCTGTGTCTAGCCAAGTGTGCAGGTGGCCTTGTGCTGTGTAGGGGCCCGTTCTTGCTCTCTGGGCTTGGGGGATGGGGTTAGTCTTCTGTGGCTGGAGTTTCATCTTAGTCCTGCTTGCCCATTTCTATCCCATGTGTCTTTGTGCCCAAATACAGCTCTGGATCACCTAACTTAGCAATTGCTAGTTTGTACTGTTTCTGCTGCCCAATAGTTTTCCACACTGCTTGTCCTGTCTGCCTCCCCCACCATGATGTAAGCCCCAGCCAAGGCCCTATTATGTTGTTGGTGGCCCACTGGGCCATGTGGATGAAGAGTGGAGTTTTACTTGATTTTAATATATAATTAATGGTGGTTCCCTCGATTTCTACTTTCCTTACTTCTACTGTTTTGTCCTTACTTCTACTGTTTTGCTACATTATGAAACTTCTTCCAATTCTTACAAACACTATTGCTCCTAATCTTCCTTACCTCTTGGTACATATTTTTCAAAATTATTTATAACATTGCACTGAAATTATTCTTTGATGAGTCTGCATCATGTATGTTACATGAGCTAGTTGGTGTTCAATTTTGTATTTTCAAACATTAGCCACTGTTGGGAAGATCAGTAAACATAGGGTGAATATAATTGAATGAATAAATTAATAAATGAATAAATGCATGGTTGAATTTTTTGTTTCTTATGAGACAAATGCTGACAAGAAAAGAAAAATCATCTTTTTTTCTGTGTAAAGGTAGATTTTTAGTTTTATCATCTGAAATGCATTTACATGATAAGCTCCATTTTTAAAACAATTTGTCATTTTTTTTGTCCTCTTTCTCTTTAAGTCCTCTTCTGTTTCTGATTCTCCTGCCTCATCTTTCTGAGTGTTGAGATTATAGGTATATTCCACCATACCAAGCTATTATAAATTATTGATCACATATATTTTTACAATAGTTTTTTTGTGCCAATAAAGAATTACATAACTAAAAAGATTTCATCTTTGTGGTATATGAAAGCAATTAGGAAATCTTTAAAAAAATTTTTTAAAATTTTATTTATTATTTTTATTCTTATTTCAGAACCTTTGTTTGTTTAGTTTTGTATCAGTCATAATAAAAATAAGAGATTTTGTTTAGAAATTGGATTTTTCTTTTTTTTAAACTTTATTAAAAATCAATAATAATTAAGCCGGTTGTGGTGGCTCACGCCTGTAATCCCAGCACTCGGGAGGCTGAGGCAGGAGGATTGGTGCGAGTTCGAGACCAGCCTGGGCTACAAAAGTGAGTGCAGGACCAGCCTCAACTGCATAGCGAGACCCTGTCTCAAAAAGACAAAAAAAAAATCAATAATAATTATATAGCAAATTAAAATTGTAGATATAAGATGTAGACAGAGTGAATTTTAGAGAAAAATTTCTTTTTTTCATGTGTGTAGAACCAAGAATTGAACTCCAGCCCTTGTGCTTGCCACACAAGCACTTATTCTTCTGAGCCCCATTAGAGAAATACTTCTGAAATGAATACACAACATAATATTAGTAATAGATATCACATTGTAAAACTTTTTTTACAATCTTAAATGGATATAACAACAAAAATTGTCTAAAATAAAAATGAAAGAGTTTACAGATCAGTCATACAATAGTTCACTTTGTGCCTAAATCAAGAAATTTATATTCATATAAATAGAATTCTCCAAGTAGAAAGGAATAGGCAATAAATATTTAAAGATTTGAAATTTATGAATTCAGTTAAAATTGTAGCACCACTTTTCCAAGAAAAATGAACTGTTTGCACAAGAAATATGCAAAAATCATACCAAGGTACACAAAAACAAAATTATCCAAAACTAACTTAAGGGCAAAATCATTAAAGCATATACATAGAAAAAATATTAGCTATGGAAGAACAAAATTAAATAGTATCTTATTCCACATTAGAACTTGGTATGCACTTCAGGCTGGCCTTGAGCTCACTTTTGCAGCCTAGGCTGGTCTTAAACTCACACTGATCTTCCTGCTTCAGCCTCCCAAGTGCTGGAATTACAGGCATGATCCACTATACCCGGCTATAGTTATCATTTCTTTTTTTTTTTTTTTTGTGGGACCAGGGTTCGAACTCACGACCTTGCACTTGCCCAACAGGCACTTGTGCCTTGGAGCTATCTCCCCAGCCCCATCATTTCTTTTTTTACTTCAGAAATCATTTCTGATCTGATTTCCTCTATACTTTCTGCAGTAGTTTCTTTACTTCAGATGCTATTATTTCAGAGATCTCAGGTGTGCGATTTCCAATTTCTTCTATGCTATTGTCTTTTGCATTTGTTCTGGGTAGGCTCAGAGACTGAGAGTGCATTTTGCTCCTTCTCATTGTCATTTTGTATAGCATTCTCTTCTGACCTTTGGTGTAGAGCTTTGGTAGAGTTCTTACCTTAGCACCAGGTTTTGATGTACCAAATTCAAACTTGTCCAGGTGTGTGTGACTTGAGTCTGACTGCTGAGCTCCACTTCTTCCTGCCACAGCCCTTGGACGTGAATCTGCTGTGGCAGGATGTTCTGCCCCTAGATCAGCTGGGTGGGGTTTGCCTCTATTCTCTGTGCAGGGAGCTCTGCCACAGGGTTCCACACCAGGCCTAACCGATGGAGGAAGTTCCATGCATGCACCTGGCCTGGGTACTGGCTGGCATGAGGATCCACTGGGCCCTGGGCTACCCCATTCACATACCAGGCCTAGATCTGGCCAGAATTAGATTTTCTTTTTTCACAACTCACAGGTACTTTTCTTAGTGTATGTTGTTAGATTTGCAAAAACAGTTTGATAGGAGTTTAGAGTGAAGATCCCTGTAAATTCTTTCTTTGTGGATATGGAAACAGATGCCCTGTGGTCAGTCTTGGGAGGGGACTGGAGAGGTCAGGCAGGGAAGGTGTAAGTAATGATTTCATGAATTATTGAAGATTTATTCAGGAGATCTAGAAACTTCAGAGACAGAAGACACAGACTGCCTAATGGCATGGTTGCAGACAACTTCTTGTTTGGCCCAATAACTAAAGTTTAAAGTCACTTTCTTTTTTTTTCTGGAACTTGTTCAGCCATTGCTGCTTTTGATTGGCTCAATAAGTATTTACAATGCTTTAATCCACTTGCCTGGGAAATTTCTTCCCCAAATTTCAACATGGCCTGGATTTTTATAATACACTCTGAAGGCAGGCTTTAGGTATATTTCTGTCAATTTAGTACTTCCTGGCTCCTTAGCTGACTTAATAAATATTATAATATTGTTCTGGAGCAAAAATTCACATTATTATTATTTTTTATGTCTTTAGTACAGGATCTATAGGATCTTACTACACAGATCAGACTTGTAGTGATCCTCCTATTTTGGTCCTCCCAAGTGCTGGGATTACAGAGTGCACCACCATGCCCATTCTCAGTTGCCTTCTTTGTGCAGCCTGGGGGCAGGGCTGGCATGGCACACCAGGGATTGAACCCCGGTCTCTGCATCTGCCTAAGCAGGCGCTTTAATCTGCTGAGCTATCTGGCCAGCCCTAAAAATTCACACTATTGTGCATATGTTATGTGAAAGACATCATAGAAGATATTGAGAGATAGCAGAAAATGAAAACGCAGTAAATTACATTCCTTAATAAGCTTGCCATTTAGTGAAATAGCGGTGGTGAAATAGTTTGTGGGACTAAACGTTATGGGTCAACTCGTAGTGTTTCCTCTCTTAAATAGTGTATGTTCTTCAACATTCAAAGGCAAGGCAACCAAGAAATATGGTGTATTCATTTATTTAATACCTTGTCTCCAATGAAAAAAAAAAAACATTTTAAAAAGAAGCAGACATAGAAATAAATGAAATGGTCCAAGTAGGTGTGATTAAAAAAAAAAAAAGTCAAGACACTAAGAATCAGAAAGGCAGATTTGAAGAGGAGGTCATGAAGGCAGCTAGGAGAACTGCATTTACACTGAAGCTGGGGTACAAACCCTTTTAGGTGTATGAAGAAGAGTGTTTCAGGTAAGAGAACAGCACATTAGAGAATTCCTAACTACAAGCAGCAAAAACAGGAGGTGCCATTTGGTTTATGTGAGCAGGAAGCCCAGGAGTAGATCTCATTCCTGGACGGCTTGGGTCAAAGCCTCAACGGTCTCGATGGGGATTTGGCCTTGCTCTCCCCTTTGCAGCCCTGTGTCTTCACATGTGAGCTCTGTCCTCAGGCAGCTCTCACTTCGCTCAGTGTGAAGGTCAGATACCCACGTGCGGCTGAGGGCACAGGTAGCTGGTTCCTCCCACTCCAGTGACAGCTCTGTGGAGCGTTTTATCTCAGGGGAAGTAGATCGTGGGTATCTGCACATCCACAAAGTCCAGAAGCTCCAAGGTGTGGTGGGGCTAACGGGAATGCATTGCCTTGGTGTTAGGGAAAGCAGTGGGAGCGGCAAAGAGCTGTGAGGCTGCCAGAGTTTTGAGTGTAGCGATGTAATTGAATTCACTTAATTTAATAATTTCTGAGATTGAAAAATGTTACTTTCCACTGAGAAATAATTTCAAATTTATGGAAAAGTCACAGAGTAGTTGTACAGAAGATACTTATGTGTCCTTTGCCCAGATTCACTGAGGTCACCTTTTGTCTCATTTGTTATATTATTTGTCTCCTTCCCCTCTCCATATAGACAGGCACGCATATGTAAAACGTAATGTACTTAACATTTCTGAGCCACTCCAGAGTGGGTTGCATACACTGTAGTACAGTACCCATAAGCATTTTGGTGTGAATACTTTTTGATAGGTGTTCTTAATATTTTTCTCACACAATTCTAGAAAAGTTGCAACTTCAGTAAATTTAGTATTAATAGGATAAGGGCTAGGGAGATAGCTCAGCAGCATACGCACCTGCCTGGCAAACAGAAGGTCCTGATTGAATCTCTGGTACCAAAAAATATCAGTAAGATATATCAATGGAACCTAATATTTGCATTCCAGTTTTATTCATTGATACAAAAATCTCTACAGATTTTTTCCCACCTGCACGGAATATTATAAGATTGTATACTTCATTTCATTGTAATGTCTCTTTAGTCTTCTTTAATTTTTGTCTTTTAGGCTATTGAAAATTTGGGGGAGTACACATCCCCATTGTGAAAGCAGCATGCTCTTCATTTGAGATGCACCCCATGATTCCGTATGGTCAAACTGAGAGAAATGGGTCAGGCCACAGAATTACAATAAGCGATATCGCTTTCTCTGAATATCACATTAAAGGCGCATCACTCCCACCTGCTCCTGATTGGTAATACTAATTTTGCTCCCATGGTCAATGTGTGATCCAGTTTCTCCTCCTTCTCATTATTATTTGGAAATTAATAAGCAATCTGTGAGAAGATGTACACGGCCCTGCAAACATCCCACGTTCATAAAAAAATTCTCTTACATTTAGCTTCCACCAATAATTGACTTGAACCAGTTTTTGCTACAGTTATGATAAAATGATGGTGAATATCTAATCTCTGTACTCTTTACTCATTTATCAATCAACTTTAGTTACAAGTAAAAATCCCCATGTTTATAGCAGAACCATTTGTCATACCTAAATCTTGGAAACAAGTCAAATGCCTCTCAAGCAAGGAATGGATAAAAAGGAAGTGATATTTTTATGCAATGTAGTACTTCTAAACTATAAAGAAGGATAAACTTGAGATATTTATAGGGAAATGGGAGCAACTGTAGTCCATATTCATAAGTGAAATAAATCAGTCTTGCATGTGTAAAGATTGTATTGGCTCCCTAGTGTAAGAAGCTGAAAGGGCAAGTAAGAGTCAAACTGCAATGCATATTGTGAAATGGGAAAAAAACTGCTCAGAAGGAAAGAATAACTGGAATGGAGGGAATGAGAAAGAAGGAAGGGAAAAGGATATATATATATATATATATATATATATATATATATATATATATGATGGTTATATACTAACTGCTCTTGGTTCATTGAAAAGAAAGTCTTATACCTATATTGTTTGATAAATTTTTCATGCCTACATATTGTGATATGAACAACTACTTTGAAGATAACAATACACATTGATACTTTCCTGAAATCCTGTTATGAAATTTTATACCATGTTTTTATTGTTTATTTTTGTTTTCTTTCTTTCTTTCTTTCTTTCTTTCTTTCTTTCTTTCTTTCTTTCTTTCTTTCTTTCTTTCTTTCTTCTTTCTCTCTTTCTCTCTTTCTTTCTTTCTTTCTTTCTTTCTTTCTTTCTTCCTTTCTTTCACTTAAGACCTTTATTAACAAGTACTTGCAGTTTGTTGACTTTTTTTGAAAAAAAATCAAGTTGTAAACTTTTATTACAAATTAAAAATGAAGTTCTTAAAAATCTCAATTTGAGGGCAGGCAGGATAACACAGTGGTTTAAAGCACTCACTTGGCAAACTTAAGCAACCACAGGGACCACAGTTTGATCCGTGGCAGCACATACTATGCCAGCCCCACCCCTAGGGCATAATAATAAAAAAGTCGGTCATAATATTAATAAAAAAATCTCAACTTGACCATATATGAAATAATTTAAAAACCTTGAAAGGTGGATTGAGAGAAACCAGCTTTAAAAAAAAATCATGTTTGTCATTACCAAAAAAGAGATGTCTTTAGGTAAAAGTTATAAAAACCCCATGTGCATAGATAATACAGATAGTTCCAGTTATATGGTCAATGGGCAAAAAGCAAGCACTTAAAGTCTTCAGTTCCAAGATTTTCTTTCTTTCTTCCTTCCTTTCTTTCGTTCTTTTTTTTTTGTCTTTTTGAGTCAGGATCTCACTATGAAGTTCAGGCTGGCCTTGAGCTCACTTTTGTAGCCCAGGCTGGTCTTGAACTCGCACCGATCCTCCTGTCTCAGCCTCCCGAGTGCTGGGATTACTGGCATGCACCACCATGCCTGGCTTGTTCATTTCTTATTGCTGGAATTTCATATTGGTTTCTTTCTTGCTGGATGACTAAGCCAGATGATCGTAGAGATGGTACACCGGCATTTACTCACCCTGCCCCGCTCAGCCTCAGGAGCCCACCAGTTCCCACCTGGTGGATTGGTTGCTTTTGTCTGTTTGCCATCTTGTGTTTTAGGGCTTTCTGGGCGTCTGTGTGGGCAATTGAAGTTGCCATGGTAGCGATATTGAGGTGGCTGGTGACCTGGGGTCTTATCTCCTTGATCTTCCTCGTCTTCTTCATTGCCATCCTCTCTAGGCTGTCTTTGGCAAGAGGGCCCCAGCAGAATCATGGTCTACAACCTCGGTACATACTCTGTCTCACTGGTCTTCCTAGTTCTCCTGCCCCCTGGCTGACAGCTCC